>BQNB010154252.1:0-15542 GCA_026074375.1 Tanacetum coccineum | reverse complement strand
CTACGTTTATTCGCTTGCTCTACGATATTCTTAACTTCCTGTTTTTCCTTATCGAGACGTTGAGAATTCAAATTAATCGAGAAAAGTTTAGAATTAAGAGCACTCTCAAATAGATCATCAACATTATTATGAATACAATAAAGCTCTTTTTGTTGACAAATTTTAAGCAAATCTAGCATCGTATCTTCCATATTTTGCTTTTGCTCTTCACAAACTTTTGTTCCACACGTTTCTTCAATAAGTTGACGAAAAACAAAGTTTGGTGAAAGTTCTTCCTTTTCTTGAGCTGTCTGCTCTTGTTCACGTAATTCTTGCTCACGTTGAGCTACAAGTAAAGCCTCCTGCTTACGTAACTCTTGATTCATTCTTTCCGTAAAATCTTCCATCATTGTATAAAGTTCGTTATTAAGCTGATTCAGATCATTGATGTAATGCTGCGGGGGTTCAATTTGGTCAAAACTGGAATAGTTAGAATTATGTTCAAAGTGGTTTTGATTCATCGGTTGACATTGAAAACTTTCATGAGGACCCCTACAGTTATCACAGCAAAGATATTGTTGAGAAAAAATGGGTAAATTTTGTGGATAATAATTATCACTAAAGTTTTTATTGTAGCACGGTTCCTGCTCATAGACAAGCGGTACCCGTGGTGGACAATCAAGCCCATAGTGAGAATCGTTCCCACATAACTCACACGAGTATGTCTCGTACTGGGGCTGTGGAGGTTGGTTGAAGAAGTTCAGTGTTTCATTATAAGAATAAGGATTTGGGTCATAGACAAACTCATTTCCGGATCCTACACTGCTACAGCCCGGACAGTTTCCACCATTAAACGGACCTCCACGCCACGAGCAACCAAAATGGTTATACGAAGACATGTCGAAGAATTAAACGGATAAGAGGATAAAGAAGATAAGAATTAAATGAAGTAAGAGGATAAAGGAGAATTTTTTTTTGAAATTTGATTATAAGAATTTGGATTAGAGTCATAGACGGGCTCATCTCCGAAACTCACATTGGTACAATGCCGACAATTTCCACCGTTAAACGGACCTCCACACCACGAGCATCTTGAAAACCAAGACATGTTGAAGAATTATCGGATAAGAAGGTTAAGAGAATAAGAATTAAACGAATAAGAGGATAAAGAAGAATATTTATAGATTTTTCAAATAAAACATAAGAAATAATAAAAATAAAAATAAAAATTTGGTAACCGAAAGTCAATAGTGCACGGTATCTCTTTAAAAAACGCACAAAGAAGCGGAGGAGCGGGTAAGCGCGAAGCTTTTAAAAACCTTCTCCTTTTCGAGGTCGAAGTCGTAGAACGACCCTCCATATACCCTCTCTAAGTTTGTTAAACTAAAGATGAGTCCGAAATCGGAAACAATTCACAAACTGTTAGTTAATTCATATAAAATAAAAGACAATAAGAAATAAATGTAAAATATTTTTGTATTTTTATATATTAATGAAAACTTTCACGGGGAAAGGATCTTCAAGGCTCGAACACGAACAATCCCGCAAAAATCGCTACACCTCTCCCCGACAACGACGCCATTTTGATGTTCGTCTAAATACGTATCAAACAAATAACCTCAAATATATATATAAATTAAAGTAAATACCATATATGTAAGAAAGTACATAAAAAACCAAAAAATTATCCTTATAGAAAAATAATCAGGTAATCAACACGGGTTTCGTTCTCCTCGTTGAGAGGTGAATGGAAATTCACGTTTATGTCGGGAATCGAGCTTGATTATCATAAAAGATTTGGATTTGGTTTCTAATTCTAATAACGCAAATGGAAAGTAAATAAAGGCAAGCTAAACGAGAATTAAAGACATAATTAAAACCTAATGACAATTAAACACTTAACGATTAATTAACGACTAACGGACAAACAAAATATTATCAAATTAAACTCTTAAAACTTAAAATGCAACTTACTTAAACTAAAATGACTAAAATTAATTTTTAGAAAATATTTTTTTTATCTTTATTTTATTTTTTATGAATTAAAAACAAATTTAATCTAAATAAAATATTAAAAATAGTAAACTAATTATTAAAAATCTGGAAAATTTATGAAAAATACTTTGACTTATTCAAAATCTATGAAAAATAAAACTGGTAAATAAGCTGAAACATATAAGCAGTTAATAAGCAAATAAGCAAATAAGCAAAAACTGAATTAATGCATAAAAGGAAATTGAAATGGAGATATAACAGATAAGATCCAAGGGCGCAGTTGGTTGAGGGTGTGTGTGTTAAAGTGTTGGGAGTTAAGGTAGAGGTCTTTGGTTCGAAACCTGAGACTTCCCTATACTCCCAACATTTTTATTTTGCAAAATATTTTAAATGAAAAAGCTAAATAAGACTAAAATAAGCATCTTTAAAAAATGAACTTTTTGACAAAACTTAAAAATAAGCTAGAAAAAGCACAAAAGGATGACAGATTGCTAAATCTAACTAAATGAATGTAAGCTAAGACTGAATGGCTTTTAAGGACTTAATAAGCAAATAAGAAAACCAAAATAAGCAAAAACGGGCTTAGTCCTAGACCTAATGAGTACTAAGGAGAAAGAAATAAGCAAAATCAATAAGTTATAAAACATTAAAAAGGCAAACAGACAGCAAAATTTAAAACAGATCACAAGGCTAAACCACTACTTTTAAGCAATCTCTAAGAACTGAAAAGCAAAAAAAATAAGCCAAAAATGGAAAACGGATTTGGACTAGGACTAAAGGAACACAAATAAGCAAGACATGAGCAAATAAGCTAAGAAAAATAAGATAGAAAAGGAAATTGAACAAGGGAGACTACACTATTGTTTTTGAGCTTTTTGAGTTAAAATGCATTTTTTATAGCTTAATTTTAAGACACAAAATCTACTTTGACACTCTGAAAACTTGAAACAGTTTGAACCCATACTACAGTAAGCTAAAATTAACAAAACTCAACCTAAATTAACCTATGATTTGTCCTAGATTGATCTGCATAAAAAGGCCTTTAAACCTTAAAATCTCTTAACCATTTTTGAGAATTCGACGTCAAAAAAACAAACCAAGCCAATAACAGATGCATTTGGTACACTTTGAGCCAAATAAGTTAAAAACTACAACTTATATGCAATAAAAGACTTAACTTAATGAAGGCAGTTATAAACTATTTTAAATGGCCGGATTAAGACTTTATAAAATAAGACTACAAACTTTTTAAACTATACTAAATGTCAACGCCCGCCACGGCGGAACGCGAGGCGTAAACATGAAATGGGATATCATCACAACACAAGGTGTTCTATATAGAGAAATACTAAAATAAAAACTAAAGTAAAGCAAAGACACAAAGTGTCATAACAATACCCAAAACCTAATGGTGTCTTTATTAATAAGAAAGAGGTCTCGTCAATAAATGACATGCAAAAACATAATCCAAACAATTCATGCAAACACATTTATTCAAACAGAAAGCATAAATAAACTCCAAGCATCCTACGGTCTCTTCTAGCCACTTCGCTCTATCTTAGCACCATTAAGCTCACCTGAAAATGATGCTTAAAACGTCAACATAAAGTTGAGCGAGAATCATAGGTTTACGACATACAATAATATCCAAAAACTTTCAATTAGCTGCTGCAATTACCAAAACAATTCATGACAACAAATAACAACAACGGGACGGAACGTGCCCACGATCCACAATCATATCAACTACATATGTGCGCTACATGGCCTCATATTAGCTCACGCAGTCTTACCACCATCACACCTCGTTTTGCATATTGGGATCCACAATACCAAACATATCATATCGCAACACAACGGGACGGAACGTGCCCACGATCCAATACACATAACTACAGCAAGCTTAAAAACATTTTAACACCAACAACAACACGAAGCATCAATCCTCACCCTAAAATAACAGATAAAAGTGGCTAAGAACTCCACCTTTGCTTACTTTCCAAAAGATTCTAACAAAAAGCTTCACAAACAACTAGCACAAATCTAAACAACAAAATAACTCGTGTTACACGCTACTAAGCCAAAAGCTTAAGCACATGTAACAATCATATGATGGATGTATAAGGTGTTTAGTTACCCTCATGGGTCACCCCGACACCATGCCCGACATTAACCAATTCGTTTACACATTATTTCAAAGTCTACAATTACCCGAAAACGCTGAATTTTGACCTCTACATTACCATTTTCTAAACCCAACCTACTGAGAGTTTATACAATTCTACCAAAATCACAGATAAATACCGATGAGTCTACAAATCCATGATTTTTCCACTATATAAATTCCTTCAAAGTGCCTCAAATAAAAATCAAACTTTTAAATGTACTCAGTTTTTGGATATGAACGCACACAAAAAAGTTTTGACCAAAAACAGACTTAGACTCCAAATCAGAAGCCTCCTATGGGGGTATATCTAATAAAGACACATACACAAACTTCCGGTGGAAAGGAATAAGCTAGATACGAATTTTAAGTGGGGTTTTTTACACACTCCGTAATTCTGACCTAAATCTGACCCGTATTTACTGTTTTGACAACTTTTCTTGTAACCAACGTTTGACTGACTTCCTGACCTCAAAAACCTTCGAGGCCGGATGTTCTGGAAACTAGAATCTCTGAGCTACGTCATAGACACCGGAAACTTGACAAAATCTATTACCATCATTGAGATATCAGCCAAACAACACAGCCCTAAATTCTGCCCCAATCTAAATCAAATTCTAATGCGAATTAAGTCTAACCAATTACACCCATAAGCTTCTAATTAAACCCTAATCATTGGAATATGATTAAACATCATTAATTTAGTGATTTTACAAAACCCTAATTCTATCATAAAATAATTATTACATGAATTAATGATTAATAACTAACAAGGATTAATTAAAACTTACCTTAGAGCTTGATTTCTTCACAAAAACAAAAACCCTAATATTTTTCTCCTCTTTTCTCTTTGTTCGACCGGTTATACCAAGGGGGGATGGTATGGATTGTTATTAATTGTATTTTATGAAGCCCCAACTAATTATAGAAAAGTCTAATTAGCGTTTGTTCTTTTAAAATTATTTTTCTTCTAAAATTTGTTTTTTACTATTCATGTATAAAAAAAATATTTTATTTATTTATTTATTAATTACTTAATTATTTGCTTTACCTTAAGTTTTTATAAAAACCTAAGCTTATTTGAGTATACCTTTTTGCGTAAACGCACTTTACTAAACCTTTAAAAATAATTAACTTTTCATTTTTATTAATCCTAACTTTCCCAAAATATGGAAGTTTTCATTCCTCTCCAAACAAACTACTAAAACTAATATGCATCTTAAATCACTAAACAAAATTACATATACGTATAATTACTTAAGATAAATAACGCGTACCCGCATTCAAACACCGAGAATCCATTTCTTGTCACCAAAGGTGAACGAAAAGAATTCTACAAAAATCCAACACAATCCAAATCCCAAGGAGACATCACGCTCAATGGATTGATATCCATCTACATATCCCGACAAACACATATAAAAAAACACACGTATAAAAACATATAACACATAACCATACATTGCAACAGATACATAAGTCAACATGAGCAAAACTATGGACGGAGTGGCATGGACTTGGAGAGGGCTAAACGGTTATCATTCAAACTTTATATTTCTAGATTTTGGGACCTACTTTTGTAAAACTCTGATTATATTGAATGATAACTAAATTTTCTAAAACGTCTCTTTATGTTTTCTATGATTATGTCTGTTGATCCATGAAGTAATACCCCAGATTAGCTTTCGCTGCTATATTTCAAAAATGGGGGTGTTACATTAAAAACCTATGAAGATTATAAAGACGATTGGATCTACGAATGGAACGAGAATGTACCATCGGTATATGACAAGCCATGGCTTGATAATGGAATATGGAAGGAACCGAAACCAGTCAAACTTACTTGCAAGCCTTTCAACTTTAAAACTGGATGTTCAGAATGGCCAACCTGTAGTTGGAGAGAGGATGGTTATTGTAATGGAGGAAATTTTCCTGGAGCCTACCATATTGGAAACTCGCTCCATTACCAAGACCTTGAATGGTATGAGGCTCTGGAAGATAGCAAACTCAAAGATGAAGCTTTACGAAATAAAGCTATCATGGAGGGCTTGATTAGTGATGATGAATCAAGCAATGATTGTTGGAAAAGATGGAAGAACCATGAGACCACGATTATGATGAAGGGCATGAGTTATGTGGTATCCAAACTTGCGAAGTGCCGGTTTGCCAAATAAAAAGATACAAGATGATCAAATATTCGTTCAAAGATGAAGAAGAATATGTTGTTGTAAAAGAAGACGAATACGACGATCTTACAATCACAAGTGAAGAGGCGTGCCGAGCTTACCAGGAAATCTTTCGGATGATGGACGAAGGATGGATGGTTACGCGCACCGAGTGAGAAGCTGAAGAAAAGTCTAACTTAAAGACTTCGCTGTAAACAAAAGTGCTTCCCGGGAGACAACCCGGAATGTTATTTAATTTTATCGAGTTTGTCTTCCCAGACATCAATACGGCGTATCCGCTCCATACCATACGGCGTATTGATTGTCTGGACGTTATCAGTCTTTACTTTTTATGCACTTTAAAAACATTATTGTCAGTTCTGGCAATACGGCGTATTCATGCACATGATACGGCGTATTCACCAAAACTGACCCGTATTTAGTTTGTTTAGTTTAGTTTAAATTAACCGTAGGTACCAAGATAGGAATACACGTTTTTTTCCTATGTTTTATACAGGACCTCGTAAAAGAAATATCGACGAATACTAGCGGAGAATTTACAAATTTAGAGATCTTGAAGTGTTAGAGTCTTGAAACTTCAAGACGGCTGTTCAACACAATCTTGTCAATAAACTCAACATGGAGAATCTACTGAGCAAATATCAGGGGAGTTTCTCATTTTAATTCTTTTTAATTCCCGTATTTAATGTTTTATCTATACGACGAGGACGTTGTATAATTCAAGTGGGGGACAAATAAGAATTTTACTTGTCTATTTTTTCACACTAAAATCTTAATTATGCAAATTTAAAAAATCTTTCAAGCACACCTTTTTGTGAAACCTTACATTTACGATAACTCGTACACAATAACCAGGTGTAGATATGGAGAATTTAACCTATCCGTTTCCAAAGGGTAATATCTCTCGTATCTCCTCTCTCTGTCGTTATCATACACTATGTCTGAGGTGTTTGACGTTAGAAATGGCTGGTAATCTTTCGAGACCGCAATGATAAGTACTATGGATTTAGATGGAGTAACTTGTTTAAATTGGTAAATTTTAGGATTACACCCAAAACGCCTTTACATGTTGCTTATTAACTAACTACGCTGGTTAGTTAACCCCCGTATAAACCCTTTTTTTACTCTCACTTTAAGAGTAAGATAACCCTAGAACAACCCGTAGAGCCAATCCTTTAGGAACTACACCAATTATCTGTTTCGTTACACCTTAGCCTACCCTGCTAGATTAAGTTTACTTTACAGTTGCTAGTTGCTTAAAGTGTAAAGTTTGTATTTCCCGAGTCTTGTGTCTATTTTGATACGGTTGAAAGAAATTTGCACATCGCAAATGGGAATGTATATTATAGTCAAAACTCATGTATTTTTACTACCATCGCAATTAATGGTACGTCTGAAGAATGAAGAATTATTATGATCGTGAAGATGGTGAAACTACACCGAGTTTCGTATATAGTTAGTAAAAAAAATTAGAAAAACCGCAACAAAAAAGAGAAGAAAAGTTTGAAGAAAATCGTTTCGCAACTACTAAAGGAATTACACGAAGTATCGATTATTCGTTGATACAAATCGACGATGTAGAGTATTGTATAAAGTGGAAGATATCGCCACTTGCCTTGTAAAGTATGTAAAGCTTAGGATGTTTGGGAAGTTAACCGTTACGGGAACGCCAACTTAGGTTGTTGTTTTTGATCAATGATCAAGACGTTGTAAATAGTTGTGTCTTTATCATGGTAACGGTCAGAAAAAAAGTGTCTAGCAACTTGTATTTTAGACTTAATCTATTTGTTTCGTAATTTTTATTTAACAACAATTTATTTCCCTTTCCTAATCATTAACCATGGGTTTTACGCGAATGAGGATGTGATCAAGCGTGCATGTCTATTCCGTCATTACGGTCATGTATGCATGTCTCAGTTACCTTGTTGGTTTATGTAGGATCGATATACCTTAGTATAATAAGCCTTTAGCCTGTAAAGGATGTTACTTCCTTGAATAAATCCAAGTCGGTAACAGTGAAACACTGATGTAATACTATCAACTATGCGGAAACTAGTTAACAGTATCAAGAAGAACACACAATGATTTAACAAACGATTTGTATTATAACACCTTGAATCTACCTAAGTTTGCAGATCCCTAATACAATACTTATCTCTAATACTTCTAACTAATGCTTTTTGTTGTTGTTTCTGTTGTTGTGTTATTCTAATGCCTTCCTAGAGATCCTTTTATAAACGTAAGGATAACTCTAGTAGGTGTACAGTCCTTGTATGACACAAATACTAATTAATACTAATCACTAAAGTAACTGTTACATGATAATTACTAATGTAACCGTTTAACTAATAATCCTTTAAAGTTCCTATATTAAAGGCAGTACTTCGACTTTTCCATACTAAGCAGGCAGTACTTTGACCTTCAACTTAGCAGTACTTTGACCTTCTACTTAGCAGTACTTTGACCTTTTGACTTGTATTTCCAAAAAACCCTACCCCTAAAATTGAATTCTACTTGCTTAACTTCAATTTATTATGGTTGGACCATCTTGTTCAGCATCAATACAAGTCTTCAATCTTCTAGAATATAATCCTCTAAGCAATATCTTGTATACAATCTGTTTGAGTATCTTGAAATGAAACCTCTTGTTTTGAACATAAACACTTCTTCAAAAATTCTTTGTCTTTGCATCAAACATATTGTTCTTCAATCAGCTGCAGGTCTTCTCAGCAACATAAATGGTTTTATATAGCCTTTACAAGAGCCATTCACTCTTGGGGCTATCAGTTTTCTTTGGTACCTAGAAAAGGTATTAATCTATGGTGCAACTGAAAACCACTTCAACACTCAGAACATGAATCACAGTGTGTTGAATACTATATGACTTTTTTTGGTAGTCCATTACAACTATGAATCCGAACTTGATAAGTCTTTACCTGTACCGTTTGCTCAAGACTAGCCAACTCCTCAGTAATACAACATTGTGAGTTGAGAACCAAATATTTTTGAGCAACTATTAAAGCATCCAACGGATTTAGAGTTCTCTTTACCAAAAGCCTTGATCTGGAGAGTAGCCAATACTTCATGCAATTTTAAAACCCAAAATTGGGGTTTTTTTGGGGGGGTATTGAGCACCATACAACTTTTGGTAAATTGTCAACCATCAACAGATTTGAGATGTCTTTACCAAAACTGTTTGATTTGGACTAGTCAATTCTTATATCTGTTAGATATGGTGAATTGATTACCATTTGTTGTGTGATGGTTAATCAACACTCAATCCCTTAAAATAGTTTTATCTTCAAACATTTGTGCCTTAAACCTTTTTGTACACTCAAAACTTCAAAATATTTCAAAAACAACTTTTTAACTAGCAATACTTTCAACAAAGTACTGTTTGTTTTAAACTAGCAGTACTTGAAAAAGTTACTACTGCTTGTTCACAGTTAAGTCTTTTTATCAAAACAAGATATGTTATTTACAAAGAAAATTTTGATAAATCATACCAGTTGTTTAAGAATCATCACCATCTTCAGTTGTCCATAGAATAAACAAATGTATCAATGTGATAGCTATGTCACTCTCATCTTCAACTTCCATACCATGATCTAGCATCCTGATCCCCCCCCCCCCAAAGGGGGACAAAAAATGGGGGGGAAACACCCCCCACCCCCCCCCATCAGCTCTCTTGATAGAGATATCTCTTTCTGTCAGCATATGAATCATTGTACCATCCTCTAACTCTAATGTATGTACTCCTGAAGATTTATTAAGTCTCCATCTTACAATTTCCCAATCTTCTTGATTCTTCTAGAAGTCATCAGCACTTGTTGCAGACGTCTCCCAAATAGTTGTAAGATCACCCAGAAGTATCAATCCTAACCCAGTTGGTGGAATATGCTTATAATAGTCTTGTACAACCAGATATAGATGATATAAATCCTGTCTATCCAAAATGTGCAGTATCTCCCATAAAGTGTTGAAAGCTCTGAAATGATTATTTGCTCTAAAAATTATGAGATACTCTCCATCGGGTGAGTCAATGACCTTGAATTCTGTAATCATAGAGATTGCTCCCATAACTCCTCTATCTTGTGTACTCAGCTCAAAGTCTACAATCTAAGAATAGTTTCTGAGCTCATCAAGTGTCTCTGTCCTCAATTTAAGCTTCTTTTGATGCTGTTCTTCTATAAAGTGAAGCTTTTTCTCTTCCTTAGAGCTCTTTGCATCTCTTACCTGTAACATTTGCTTTTCTTTTTCTGAACCCATTGAATACAAGCCTTGAAATGAGTCTTTGATGGATTCTTAACTTTATCATTACTTTCCTTCATTTGTGGATACCTTAGTTTTGCAAATTCTTGTATCCTGACCCTTTAAGAAGCTCATCATTTGATTCCGTTCCTTTGCAAGAGATTGTAGGTTTCTTCGAAATGCCTTTAGTTTTGTTCTTCAAATCTTCCAACCTTTTTTCTCTCTTCTTCTGCATCCCATTCTGCTTGAACCTTCTAGCAACTTCCTCATCAGTGTATCTCCAAAGCTCTGATATTTTGAAGAGTTAATTTCTTCTTTTAGGCTCTTCAATCATATCCCTTTACCATTTTTTTTTTTTTTTTTTTTTTTTTTTTATTTTTTTTTTTTTTTTTTTTTTTTTTTTTTTTTTTTTTTTTTTTTTTTTTGGGTTTTTTTTTTTTTTTTTTTTTTTTTTTTTTTTTTTTTTTTTTTTATTTTTTTTAGTTTTTTTTTTTTTTTCTTTTCCTTTTGGTCCAGTAGCTTGAGTAGGTTGTTGAGGTTGAATTGCATAGGACCAGGAATCTTATCCTCATGGTCCTATTGAGAAGGATATCACAAGAAAGTCATCCATCTTTGAACTGTTCTTCAGGGCTCTTTCATCTTGATTTGGGACGGATTGGACTTGAAGACCCTGTTTCATCGTTAAAATTTAAAGTCCTTGGAGTAACAGCACTTTGTCTAGCAGTACTTTGAATCATCTCCAAATCCAATTCTTCAGTATCACCACTTTTTACATCAGAAGTATCGTTTTCTTCTTCAATAATCACTTCTTCTGTTTCATCACTCTTTCTTTCTAAGTCAGGAGTAGCAACAGCATCTATAACATCAAAATCTTCATAAACAAAAGCTGTATGGTTATGGTCATCTTGATCATGATGCTCTTCAGACAAATTATCTTCATCTTTATTCCTCCCCAGTTTGACTGAAGACACCTTCTTCTTTTGCTTCTTTCCTCTTTGTCTTAAGCTACTGACTTTTCACCCAAAAAAGTGATGTTTTACCAATGGCTTTACCCCTTTTGACAGTTTCTTGAGTTTGGCCTTATTCCTAATAGCTAGTTCATCTATCCCTGTAAAAGAGACATTTGCCCTAGGTGGTATGATAGTACCTTATGGTGGAGGTACTGTATGGAATCCTTTTGCCTTTGAAAGTTTTGGATACAAAGATTCAGCGAATTTGTATTCCTAAATGAATTGTCACTTTCCTACTACTACAAGAATCAACCCAAATCTATATACCTGATTTATCAGACAAATATCTTGTTGTTAGGACTTCATTTTGAAGTACAGAAAGCATTATGTCTATTTTTTCAGTTTTACTTGAAATCATCTCTTCTTTTAAGACTTGATCTAGTTCCTTTTGTTTTATCAATCTAGTTTTTCAAATCCCTCACCTTTAGTCATATTCCATCTGTTCATACTTATCACCCCATGCATATTCATACGTTCATGTGTTTTAAGTATGACTTCTAATGACTCTAAGCTCATTTGATATCCTAGAATTTCAGACCTAGCCTTTTGAAAATTGTCTCTTTCAGTTTGATAGTTTTCAAGCAACTGTTTATAAGATTTACTACATTTGGAACAGTAAGGTACCTCTGAGTTTGTAGCCATCAAGGCTAGAGACACTGGTGTATCATCAGCTTTGTTTGCTCCAATCAAAATCACCAAGTCCATCTTGTCCAAAGTGCACAGATTCTGCATCAATCTCCATGCTCCAATCATCTTCTTCAAGTTCAGCCAGTGCCATCATAGCAAATGTCACTGGTTCAGCATCAAATTCTTGTCCAGTCAATTTCTTCATTGTTGTCTGTTGCCACCAAGGCTTTTGAGTTTGAATCTTCAATAGCCACAATCTTCTTTTCCTTATGACCATTTGCTCTGTTTTCCTGATATTTAGCAAATCTGCACTCCCTAGCAAAATGACCCAACTTTTGACAATTAAAGCATTCAATCTTTGACTTGTCAAAAGTGATCCCATTCTTTGGCTTGAGGTCGATGGGTCTTCCTTGGGGAATGGATACGACGTATCGACTTCCTGTACAGTTTTAGGTATTTATTTCGAGTCTAACCAAATGAATATACAGAGATAGAATTGTATTTGTTTTCTGAGAATTTATACAGGACCTCGTGAAATAATATCGACGAATATTGGTGGAGAATTTACAAATCTGGAGATCTTGAAGTGTTGGAGTCTTGAAACTTAAAGGCGGCTGTTCAATACAATCTTGCTCAAATAAACTCAACATGGAGAATCTATCGAGCAAATATTAGGAGAGTTTCTCATTCTAATTGTTTTTAATTCCCGTATTTAATGTTTTATCTATACAATGAGGACGTTGTATAATTCATGTGAGGTGATGGAATTAGAATGTTTACTTGCCCTAACTTTCACACTAAAATGCTTAAATTATGCTCAAATTTAAAATTTTTTCAAACATACTTTTGTTAAATTACTTGATACATAACCCGCACACAATAACCCTTATTGATATTGTGGGGATTTAACATATCCGTTTCCAAATGTTTACCCAAATTCCACAAAATATGAGTGTGTAGGTGATGTAGTAGACTTTAGAACTTGGCTTGGTATATATATTCGAGACTGCAGTGATAAGTACTATGGATTTAGATGGAGTAACTTGTTTAAATTGGTAAATTTTAGGATTACACCCAAATCGCCTTTACATGTTGCTTATTAACTAACTACACCAGTTAGTTAACCCCCGTATAAACCCTTTGTTTACTCTCACTTTAAGAGTAAAAAACCCCTATAATAACCCGTAGAGCCAATCCTTTAGGAACTACACTAATTATTTGTTTCGTTACACCTTAGCCTACCATGTTAGATTAAGTTTATTTTACAGTTGCTAGGTGTTTAAAGTGTAAAGTTTGTATTTCCCGAGTCTTGTGTCAAAATATTTCTATCTTTGGTACGGTTGGAAGAAATTTGCACATCGCAAATAGGAATGTATATTATAGTCAAAACTCGTGAATTTTTACTACCATCGCAATTAATGGTACGTCCGAAGAATGAAGGAATTATTGAAGGAATTATCTGGAATTATTATGATCGTGAAGATGGTGAAACTACACCGAGTTTCGTAGTATAGTGCAAAAAAAATCGAAAAATTTAGAAAAATCGCAACAAAAAAAAAGAGAAGGAAAGTTTGAAGATAATCGTTTCACAACAACCAAAGGAATTACACGAAGGATCGATTATTCGTTGATACAAATCGACGATGTAGAGTATTGTATAAAGTGCAAGATATCGCTACTTGCCTTGTAAAGTATGGAATGTTTAGGAAGTTGAACGTTACGGGAACGACAACTTAGGTTGTTGTTTTTGATCTATGATCAAGACGTTGTAAATAGCTGTGTCTTTATCATGGTAACGGTCGGGAAAAAGAGTGTCTAGCAACATATATTTTAGACTTAATCTATTTGTTTCGTAATTTTTATTTAACAACAATTTAATTCCATTTCCTAATCATTAACCATGGGTTTTACGCGAATGAGGATGTGATCGAGCGTGCATGTCTATTCTGTTGTTACGGCCATGAATGCATGTCTCAGCTACCTTGTTGGTTTATTACTATTGGTGAAAGTTAGAAGATTCATACCTTATATTACTCTACTATTCCTACTCTTTAGCTTATTCAAGGTGGAAGTGAGCAGTCACATGTGTCTATCCCGTCATTACGGGTGTGTATGTGTAGTCTTTGTCACCCTCCTGGAATACTGGTATCGATAAAGATTAGTTAAAGTAATCAACCCTAAGCCTTATCATACAAACCCATATTTACCTTTATAAACTTGTTACTCCTTAACTTTAGCGGTGGAGATGTGTATCATTGCCAAGCTTATGATAGAATACTCGTCACGACCGAGCAATTGAGCGAATTAGTTACATGTTACCACATAGATTAGTTGAGTGATATGAGTGTTTTCATCTTCCTATTTCATGAGGTGTTTGGTTGTGTACTTGTAATAGATCAAATAAATGCTTTAACGGAAAATATCCTTAGGGATACATTTTTATAAACTTCTAAAGGCTACTTGAGGACAAGTAGGATTTAAGTGGGGGATATTTGATAACATCAAATAACGTCTATTTTATAGCATCATTTATCCTATGTAATTAACCCATTTTGTATAATTATTGCAAATAATTGTTACTTAATCGTTTATATTTGAGAATTGCGGTAATTATGGAGTACTTGGTGAAGATTGACTAAAAGGCACGCATTCTGGAGCTTAAACAAAGATATTTTGAAGATTAGACCAATACGCCGTATCCATCAAGGAAGATACGGCGTATTTGTGCCTGCACTCACCAAAGACCACGAAGGAAACAAGATCCAATACGCCGTATCCAGGAAAGGCAATACGCCGTATTCAAGCTATGTGGGAATAAAATATTCTAGAAGATATGAAACGTGGTCCTTACTCCAAGAAACCCCCAATACGCCATATCCAACACATTGGATACGCTGTATCGAAATCGACTTCAGACCTTATAAATAGAAAACTCAAAAATGAGTTTTAAGTGTGCTAAATTATATTCTTGATACCTAAACCATAAAAGTTAATTTTTAGAGGAGAAAAAGAGTAGAAGAGGTCAAGCAACGCGATTCATTCCATAGGAGACAACGTGTAATTTCTTATACTCTAGTAATCGTTCAGTTTTTGGTATCATTCGTTAACTCGGTTAGTTTACCTTGGCTAAATCATTACTTTTGAATTAATTATGATGTTTGAAGGCTAATACCTTTGGGTATTAGCCATTGTTATGAAGATCTTAATGTTTGGTTTGTTTATCTTGATTTTTTAATTTATCGTTGAATTTATTGTTTATGTTTATCAATTTATACTTGTTTACGTGCTTAAGTATGCGACCTATCATTCAACTAGGTCTAGTCCTACATA
>BQNB010154251.1:4867-15542 GCA_026074375.1 Tanacetum coccineum | reverse complement strand
AAGCACAAGTCAAAAACAGATAATCAAAACAATCAAACAAGTGATACTAAGCATATAGAAGCAGAAATAAGCACTAGAATATCAAATTAAGCTAAAACTTGAAAAATGTAATGTGAAACTTACAAGTGGTCCATAGAACTTGATGAAGACCTAACATCTAACCTAACACCCCTAGGTCTAATTCTGACAGCTTATTTAACCCATACCAAACCAGATTCAGCTTATTAACAACTTATTTCACCAATTCCTTAACCAAAACCAAAACTTCTTAAATTCAAAGCAATAAGCTCAGTTAAGCTTATATAAACTTGACTAAGTATAAGAGAGTATGAGAGCTTATAACAGCTTATTTAACCTTCATTTTAAAGCAAATTTAAAGCATAAAAGTATATTGCAAGGTAAATAATACAAATTTGAATGAAACTTGAATTTTATTAAACAAACTTGAGTTACATTGCTTATAAAAGGACATACAATTAATTGAAAGACAATAAGATTGAAATAAGCTGAAAATAAGAACTATACTACTCCTAAAGCTACTCCTACTCCTAGATAGCTTTTTACAATGAAAATCCTAATCTATTTATAGATGAGCCAAGGGCTTGGGTGTGCTTCTTCTGAGTGTGAAAACGTTGAGTATAACCCAAGGAATAAATCCCACCATCCAATCTTTAATTTCATCATAAATTTTAATCTCATCCATTGAATTGTTGATGTAGAAGTGTGGATCGCCAAGCTGGCACTTCTAGAAGTATGACATAATCTTTGCGTGACTAGGAGGAGCGGGGGTGAATGATTGAGACATTTACCCGCATGGTTAAGGTGACTCGACCCTTGTTTATCCTGAGGTTAGAGAAAATGAACAGTAACTTTAAAAGTTACGCGCCTTTTTTTGTTTATGAATCGTTTAGTTTGACTGAGGGTTTATAGGGCTTTGACTTTGGGCTAGGGGGTGTTATAAAAGGGTTTGGGCCGTGGGATTGTTTTGGGCTCGGTGGTAAGGGTTAATGGTTATAAGAGTTTAAAGATTTTAAAGATAACAACCGTTAGCCTTTTAGTCCTTAAGTAATAAAGGACTAACGGTGTTATGATTTTAAGGGCTTTTGTGAAATGGATTTAACATTAAGGGCTCATTTAGGATTTTGAGGGTTTTGCCATTTTGTGAGTTGACCATTGTTGACCAGGGTTGACTTTTGTTGACCATAGCTTGATGATTCCCGGCTCTTGGGCACTCTTTCCTTCTCGTGTTTGGCTTTGTCCGTTTTTGCTTTGATTTTGTCCATTTCTTTAATATCCGTACCTGCACATACACAAACACAAAAACAAGCATATATTTGCCATTTTTATTATGTTTTTGGTCTTTTGGGTTCGTTTTACAAGGTAAAAGGTATGTGTAAAATAGCACATACCAAATTCCCCCATACTAAGGTATTGCCGTGTCCTCACGCAATGCTATAAGTAAGCACTTAGAAAACTAAGAATCTCGATCCCTCTCGACTAATTACCTCGAAAAGTAGCTAAGTGTTCATCGAGGTGAATTAAAGAATCAAGAGTTTAGAGAAGCCCCATTTTTACCATTATTGAAGATATACGCTCATTACCACTAATATTTTTGTTTTTCTCTTTTTCTCATTATTATTATTATTTTAGCAACTAACTAATTTGACTTTCGTTATTTTCATAACCGTTAGGGATCATAGAACAAGATGCATTTCGATCCGAAAATGCCCCCAAAAAGGATAAATTCATCGTTCTCGACTTTTCACTCGCTCCAAACCAAGCTTAAAACGAAATCACAGTTAAATATCAGTTAAGATGCTAACACTACTCATATTTGCAACTTGTGAACTTTTCACTCCCGACAATTATTATATCTTAGGTGAATGTGCTATTTTGAATTTCAACCATGGATCAACGTTTTGCAAAATTCTATGTTTCACGTTCCACCCGAGAATAATGAGTTTGAAGGCGAGATCATCCCATGTAGCGACTTTCGTCTCGGCACATCCCAACCTTGCGGCTAAGTGACCAGGCTTTTGACACCCCACAGAGACTAGTATCGGGACTCACGGACCTTAGGTTTCAAAAACTCTCAGGTTTCCCGTATATACGAATTTAAACAAAAAAACATAATAAATAATATAAACTTAATATTTATGCAGTTATATCCTTCAACCTTTTAGAAGGCTGCAACATCGGTTGTGAGCCGGCAAGATGCAGCAAACTTTTATCAGTCTCGGATTTTTTATTCTTACTATGGGCTTTCTTTAGAAGACTACCACATCGGTTGTGAGCCGGCAAGAGGTAGTAAACTTTTATCAGCCCACAGTTTATGTTTATTATTATTATTATTATTAAATTTTTTTAATATATAGAGAAGACTTCTTTTTGGAAATTCAAGTATAAGTTTGAACTAAGACTAAATTTTTTGCTATATATTACATAAAAATTGTTGATTTAAGTTTAATCTCCAAATACAACACGTATATTAATCCGGTTAAGAGCTTATGGGAGAAAAAGTCACAAATCACATACATGAGCTCTTAAGATTTCCAACTAATCCTTATTTAGCATCCAACTCATACTTAATTCTATCATTTTTTGTTCTTCGCGAATTTTCGTGAACGCTTAGCCTAAAAGTTACGGAACAAGCTAGAACTCAACACGCTCGATCGGGTCAAAATTTATTCTTATTCTACCCAGCAGGAAAGTCAAAATTGTGACAAAACACTTATTTTATTTTTGAAAATTTTTAAAATTTTTCATTTTCTTGAAATTTTGGTGGTAAAAACAGGATTACGCGAAAACAACGGCTGCAGGCACAATCAAATCGCTAGATTCCCCCATACTAAAACTACACATTGTCCTCAATGTGAGACTGTCACCTCCCCAGTACTAATTCAAGCAAATTCAAGTATTAAGGGTCCTCTACCTACTCAAATCTAAAGCATTAAATAAGTAATTGCTAAAGATAAACGATAATCGATAAGATTAGGATATTGGATTCCCTAAATGAAGCTGAGGATTTGAAGCTCGAATGTATGAATGGACAAAACCATGAACACGAGAGTCTTCAAAATCCGGGTATCCTGGACATAAAATCACAAAACACAAACCACGAGAAAGGAAAAGGCGAGCCTCCTTACATTAATTGTTAGAAAATAGATAAGAATATAGAAACGCTTGTTTTTGTTAACCGAGTCACGAGCTTGACTCGTCCCCGAATTAAGTTGTCCATGGGGAAGCAAATGGAAAAAAAATCTCAATCGGGCTTTCATTGAAGTTTGGATAAACATTAAAGCACATGAAAGTTCCATCCCGATGAGATGCCACCGGCTCTAAATGGAGATGCCGGGGTCAAAAATAGTGTCTTCACTTCCGGTGGAAAGAAGTAAAAGAGAATCCGCAGGGTAGGTGAGAAACGGGAGAAAAGTCCGAATTACAAATGTGAAGGTATCGTCATCTTCAATATTTTGAGAAAAATCAATCTCACTTCCCCCTGGGTCAAAATTACTCTCAATACCTGGTGGTATTGAGTCTTTCGAAACAAGAAATGTATCAACCACTTCTATAACAACGTTGGTCAACTCACCCTGATTGGGCTCAATCTAAAAATAAACGAATCAAACTCTGGACGAGAAATTTTATTAGCATGAGTAGAGGTACAGCCACATCCTCGTCTCTTTCGTATCATCGCTTAAAAGGCTCGAAGTTGGGTAAAGATTATCCAAATGAGAAAATATTATTTGATTCCTCAAAGATTGAATCACTATCCTGACAGAATAGGAACTGAGGAAGAGAAATGAACATCCCGATCAGAAGTGTTTGTCTTTCAAAGATTCGATATAAGCAATAAGACGATTATATTCAACAAATTCTCACGAAGAACAACGTCTTGGATTTTAAGAAATAACTTCTAAGATCAAACTCTATCACTTCTTGATCATTATCACCTCCCATCTAAGCTAACATTACTCGATGTCCTCAAAATCATCGTCATCACACGAAGTACCTCATCGTTTGATCGATAAAAATCTCAGAATGAATCATCCCAAGCATTAAAAGTGGTAAGATCGTCACAACGGAGGGGACAGCACACCGGCACATCACACGTATCTTCGAAATACCTCAAACCCTTGGGATTGGGACAAGTTCTCAACCTAGACTTTAATTAATTCGTCAGATTCCGTCCAGAATAGAGCTAAGATGCTCATCTCCCATACTAAGAGTTTATCGGCACCTCGATCGTAATCTGTAATTGCTTTAAGTCTTGCCTATATATAATAATATACTCATCATCATCGTCAAAGAAAATAGGACGATTCCAGCTTGGATAATTAATATATTCTGATAGCTCTTCACTAATATTTCGCACATCTTCAAGGAGTTTACCCATCAATTATTGAATATCTTCTTGTTGATAATGCTTGTCCGTAAAAGCATGTTTAATTTCGCCAAATCTCTCCCAAGCTATCAATAAAACCTTTGGTGTTTCTCCAAAAGGTAAACACTAAATCTTCCTCAAGAAAGGTGCAAATATCTTTCATATAAGTTTCTCTCCTATCATCATCGTCAATCTATAGAAAATTCTAATAAGGAGTAAAACGTTGAGCTGCCGTCTCTTCTTCTCTTGTTTGAATTCCTTAAGAATTTGCAATCATTCATGAGTTTTAAGAAGCAATTCTTGCATAACTTCAGGTTGATTCTGCTCTTCTTCCATAGTTTGCTTAATCTTAAGAAATCTCTCCTCAGCTAGCAATAAAGCCATGCACTTTTCATTAGGAGGTATATGATCATACTCCTTTAAAAAGGCTTGAATGGCTTCCATTAAGTCTTCTCGAGCTTGCAAAATTTCTTTACTTGTCTCTTAAGGAGGATAATTGACGGGAAACTGCGGGGGTTGAAATTGGTCAAAACCGAAAGGATTAGATTTATAGAAATCTTGGTTCATCGGTTGACACTGAAAAGTCGCATGAGGACCTTCGCAGTTTTCACAATAAAGATATTGTTGTGAACAATTTGGTGAAGTTAGTGGAAAGTTATTATCGAAGTTTTGATTGAAACACGAGTCGTGATTGTAGATAAACGGATCTTGTGTTGGACAATCGTAACCAAAATGAGCATCGTTTCCACATAACTCACAAATATTCGTCTCGTACCGGGGTTGTGGAGGGTAGTCGGAAAAATTTTGAGATTCATTGAAAGAGTTTGGATTTGGATTATAATCAAATGAATTTCATCACTTAAGCGCAAATGAACAAAATCCTCCTCTTAAAGGGCCGCCACACCCACAACAATTGACAGTCTTTCCATCACCATAAGTGCAATTAAACAGTTCCATAAAGAAAGATTAACACCACACTGCGAACATGACATATAAATAACAATAAAAAGCCATCACCTGGTTGTCCACACCCCGTACACTCACTGTTTGGTTAAAATGACGTCATAAGAAAGAATTAAACAATATAGAGGATAAGAAGAAAGAATTAAACGGATAAAAGGTAACGGAGAATATTTTTGGGCTTTTAAAAATAATTCATAAGAAAAGGAATTAAAAATAGAACAAATTTTGGTAACCGAAATTAAACGATCATACTACTCTCTAACAATACGTACAAAAACGAAGGAGTCGTAGCGCTAGCACTATTTAGAAAACCCTCTCTTTTGGTGATGTTGATCAAACCCGCCTAAACTTCCTTATATCACGTAGATCTAATTGAGAGCCAACAATGATTAACAAATGGTTATTTTAATATTAAAATAAAAGAAAATAGAAGTGTAAAATATTCACAAACGGAAAATAACTTCACGAGGAAGGGTCTTTAAAACACTAATCTTCGAACGAAACACGATAATCATACACACTTCCCCGGCAATGGCGCCAAAAATTTAATACGAGTCCGAACACACTATATAATATATAAGAAGTATATAAGGATTATATCAAATAATAGTATAGTAAGTATTTTCCGTCGGGTTTGAGAAATGAACTTTTAACCAAAGTAGTCCCAAAAACCTCCCGGGTCGTTTTCCCTCGACGAAGCATGAATTGAAAATCGGTTAAGTCCGTGATCGCGCGTTTTGAATGGTTTTAAAGATTTTTTATTTGGGTTTTCTAAATCTTACTAAATATAAATGACAAGTAGATAAATGCACGAAAACAAGTAAACAAGAAATGAAAATTAAACACGTAAACTTTAAATGTAAACGGGAATTAAAAACGAGATATTTAAAACCTAAATTATCTATGATCTTTTTTGTTTTTATAAGTCTTAATTAACTAAAAAGCTAGAACAAAGAAAACTAGACTAAAAACGAAGGAGATTTAAGCTTGTAAACACTAAAAACATGAACGGGGTTCATTCCCGTTCTTTAAAAACCAAAATTTTGCAATTTTAACCCTACAAAAGCAAATATAATTTTTCTAGGTTCTAAATAAATAAAATTTTCTAAAAAAAGAATTATATTTTTTTGACTTTTATTTTATTTATTATGATTTAAAAACAGTTTTAATGAAAATTAATTATTAAAAATAGTAAACAAATTTATTAAAATCTGAAAAATACTTTGAGTAATAAGGAATTTAAAAAAAATAAAAACGGGGTTACCAGCTTATTGAATAAGCTGGTAATAAGCTAAAAAGGGCTGAAAAGGAAAAAAGTGAAAAAGGGGTTAAAAGATTAACCAATGCACCCTAAGACAGAAAAGTCCCAAGGGCGCAGTTGGTTAAGTGTGTGTGTGAGGTGTTATAAAAGGTGAGTGGGTAGAGGTCAGGGGTTCGAGCCTTGCTCACCCCTGACTTCCATACTCCCTTTTTTATTTTATTTTTGAAAACTTGTAAAAACAAAGTTGTAAAACAGATGAAAACTAACAACTTTTGTGAAAACAACTTTTTTGAAAATCTAAATTAAGCTAGAAAACAGCTTTTCTTATTTAACAGATACTACTTAAGGACTTTTAGCTTTTTCTTAAACACATAAACTCAAAAACTTTAATTAGCTGAAAACACAACTAAACAAACTTTAAACAGCTAAAACCTATCCTAATAAGCTGATCAGCAAAATTGATAAGCCATAAGCTAAAATAATCCAATAAGCACTTATCCTAAAACTGAGTACCAAACAGACACACTAGCTACTTTTGAGCTTATTTTAAACTAAGTAAATGGAACATTATGGTCAAGAGAGTTATACCATTAAAAAGCCTGACTTATAAGCTACTTAAATTCTTTATTGAAAAACATTTTGAAATTCAAATGATTAAAGAAAAAAAACATGTTAAAAAGCTTGTTTCACTTAGAAGGACTGGAATTTTTCTTTTTGTTTGAAAAGACAAAATGCTTAGTTTAAGCCTAAAAACAGATAACCAATTAAACTCTATAAGCTAAATTAAGATCAAACACATGTAAACTACCCTATAATCTACTTGTATACTAATTTCCAAAAGCTAAAAACTACTTTTACTATCTGAAATTTTAGCTAGAAAAAGGCTGTTTGGCAATTTTTATATCTGATGCATTTGACACTATGTAGACAAAACTTAAAACCAAAAGTGCAGGACTAAGGACTTATAATCTACACACTTAAAGCATCAAACTGAATGCAAAATGAGAAACTAATTTAGCTATAACTAACTTGAGCTTAAAGTGCACTAAGAACTGAATTTATTTGAGCAGATACAAGCAACTACTAACTAATATGATTAAAAACAGATTTTAAACCTATAAGGACCTTAAGACTTAGATTCATAAACTCAAATATAAAGTTTCAAGTTGATTTAAAAGACCACAAGGCTATGGGCAGTACTAACTCAAGTTAGTACTGCCATAAGCCAAACACTCCTTTAAACTCCAAAAATCCATTTTCAGCTTATGAAATTGAGAGTTAAGGTACAAATTGCAAATATCAGACAATGACAAGCTTAAAATAAACATAATAAGCAATGTTTAATAAGCAAATAAGCAGAATCAATAAGCTATCACCTAATGCTAATGTTTTTTTGGATTTTCACTGTTTTATATCAAATAAGTGCAAACTAAGAATTTAAACTAATAATCAAACACAACTAGCATCTAATAACTAAAATAAGCACTTTTAAGCAAATCTAAATAGCAATAAGCAGAAATTAAGCAGATAAGTAGTTCTAAGCTAATTTTGCAAAATTAAAACTATCAAAGGAAAATGAAGACTTACTGAATCCCTTGCTCAAACAGGGATGAAAATTTGCTCAAAAGAGCTTATCTTCTGAGCTCCAGCTTATCATAGATAAGCTGGTATTGTCCATGAACCCTTCCAGGTTTGGTTCATCATCCAATAGCTTGTTTCCTTTTTCCAACTGAATAATCAATCAAATGAGCTCAAATAAGCTTTGAGGATGCTTATTTGAGCTTGGAGAGTATAAATGACAAACAAACAGCTTATTTAGAGCTTATTGAACTTATTAAAGCTTATAATCAAATTTAGCAAAATTCATAAAGGTAAAAACACAAGTTTAAAGTAAATTGCAATTTTATTAATAAAGGAAAGATTACATGATTTTTTAAATGAAAATTACATTAAGAAAATACAAATAAGCTGAAAATAAGCCATTAAGCTACCTACACTACTCCTACTCCTATTTGCTTCAGCTAGTGTGAATCCTTCACTATTTTATAGTGATGTGGAGATGATATCTAGATCCAGAGACCACCTTAATCCTCTAATCTCAACCCTCCTTCATAACTGCCTTCAATCCTTAAACTTTTTAGCCTTTGGATCTCGTGACACATTTCAGCCAATGAAGAAAGCTGGGGATTGCCATTATGCACCAAGTGAGACAAGAGCTTCTAGAATGGTAATTTTAACTTAAGTGGTTCATTGAGGTACCGAGTGTGCTGGGTAATTTTGGAGGACGAAGGTGAACAGTAAAACCAATTTACGCGCCTTTTTTTCTTTATCTTCGTTTGACTGAGTCGTTTAAAGGGAGTTGACTTGGGTTAGTTTTATATAAAAAAGGAATTGGGCTGTGGTGTTGTTTTGGGCTTGGGTAAACGTTTAAAAGTTTGGTTATATAAACTTAACGTCCGTATCCTCAAGTTAACAAAGTGACTAACGGTTAGTTAATCAATAGGACTTTTTGTGAATTTGATTTAACAATAAGGGTTGTTTTGGTGTTTTTAAGGGTTTTGTCATTTTGTGAGTTGATCATTGTTGACTAGGGTTGACTTTTGTTAACCATAGCTTGATATTTTCCGGCTCTTATGCACTCTTTCCTTCTCGTGTTTGGCTTTGTCCGTTTATTGCTTTGATTATGTCTATTTCTTTAATATACGTACCTGCACATACACAAACATAAAAACAAGCATATATTTGCCATTTTTATTATGTTTTAGGTCTTTTGGGTTCGTTTTACAAGTTAAAAGGTATGTGTAAAATAGCACATACCAAAGATCATTCCTACGTATAACTAAAGCAATTACTGATTTCGGGGATGGAATTGTCACAATATATCCTGAGTTCGATCCATTTTTGGAAGATATTGAAGAAGAAGAAAAGAGTTTGGATGATTGGGACCGCTTACTTGATTTTAAATTAGATGATATACCATTATTGGGTGAAGAAGAACTTCCAACATTTGTATGCAAAATAGGGAAAAGCAACCGTAACAAAAAGAGAGCCATGGAAAACATTAACTTGTTTTATCAAGATATGGGAACATCTTCATCAGCTGGTAATCATTTAACTCAAGAAGAAGTAGCAAAAGAAGCATTGGCAATCAGAATCAACCAAAAGTTTGCTTTATTAGAGGAAGAAAGGCCTGTAATCGAGACAATGGCTTATCATGACATATACAAGAAAAGTCTAGACAATGTGGAGTTAGATGGAAAGATTGTAAAAGAAGAGGAGGAAGTAGTAAAAAGGATTAAAGGTGAGGCGTTAAAAGAGAAAGACAATCCTGGAGCGTTCATATTTCCTATCAGATTAGATGGGAAGGTTAACGAAAATGCGTTAGCTGACATTGGGTTGGATATCAATACATGCCTTACCGGATTTATGAGCAGTTAGGAAGAGAAGAGATGAAGAAGGTTGATAAGGGAATTACAATGATTAATCACACTCAGGCGGAAGCTTTGGGGATACTCACAAATGTTCTTTGTCAAGTAGGGGTCACTACCTTAATTGCTAAGTTTCTAATCTTGGACATACCAATCGACCGTGATGCACCAATAGTAGTTGGTCAGAGATTCCTACGTACGATTGGTGGCATAGTCAACACTCCAGAGAGACTTTTCTCGACTTTTGATGGATTTTGTCACCAAAACTTTTGTGCTGCAAGATCCGATGTTATGAGAAATGCAGAAAGTGATAACGATGACGAGGAAGAGTACCAGATTAAGAGAAATAAATTTGGAGAACCGATATATGGTCCGAAACCTTCACCATACTTGAACTGTAATGATCCAGCTGAGCGATCGTTAGCTATACAAACAGTAACTAACCCATTCTGAAAAATTAGTGTTTGGAAAAAGGCAGTTAGTTTCCTTGGTTTGTTACTCGTACCATTAAAGCACGTTAACTGGAAACCTGATTATAAGGGTTCTTATACTACAGAAGAAGAAGCAACAGGACAGTGGCGTACTAAGATAAGATTGACTGATCCGTATGGGAACATTTATTTGCAAGGGTTTACAACA
>BQNB010154250.1:0-15542 GCA_026074375.1 Tanacetum coccineum | reverse complement strand
TCTGTCAATATATGCTGCTGCAATATTGTAATTGAATTGGGCTCTTATTGGATCGTGGGTTCATGTTGTTAGTAGGACTCAGGCATGGTGATTTTATTATCATTTGAGTTTTTTTGTCAGTAGGTTATTTTGTGTATGGTTCTTTAGATAAGTTATGTTTGGTTTAAGGTAGTTTTAGTTTATAGTTTATAGTTTGTATGTATTTTTCTTGGGTCCACTTCTTAAGCATCTTGTTAATGGTGTTGGTTTGAAATATATTGCCTTTCAAAAAAAATCTCATTTGTGCTTATGTGTTGGATTGTATCATTTGTTACAAAGGTGTGAGCATTTTGGGAGTGTTTAGAGTTTTGATTAAAAGCTTGTTTGTTAACAAGCGCGAATGTTGGAAATATGGTGTTTATATTTCATTCTCATGGTTTATATGAGCGCAGGGACTAACCTTGCACTTATTTCTTACAGTTTGGTGTGCCTATAAAAGGCAATGAAACTTGCTTCATTTCACATCACATTCCATCATTCTAAAACACATAGCAATTCTCTTGTAGAGTTCTTGTGAGTTTATTAGAGAGTTGGTGTAATATCTGTTAATTACGAGAGATATAAATGTGTTTATCCTTGTAATCATAGAGAATGTGTAACTCCTAATTTATACATAGTGAAATATCTTTCCTTGCCCGTGGTTTTCATTAAATCCCCGTGTCATCTTTTATTGTATTTCATATTTTAGTTGCGGCTAGGCTTCAATCTGGTGTCACTTTCTCAACAAGTGGTATCAAGAGCTAACGTTGGGTGTGTGTATAATTATTTATCGTATGCTCTGTGGTTTCCACTAATAAGTGGACCTCCACATCAAAAGATAAGTAAGATTATACTCACTCAAAAGGTGTTCGTTACTATTATTAACAAATAATAGTTTTGTCGAAAAGAAGATTGTGATTGTAGCTATGGCGGAAAATTTTTGAAATTGAAAAATTCAATGGGAGTAATTTATCATTGTGGAAGCTAAAGATGAAGGATATCCTAAGAAAGAATAAATGTTTAACGGCCATCGGTGAAAGGCCGACTAAGGTCACGGATAACAGTAAATGGGACGAGATGGATGAAAATGCTATTGCAAATCTTCATCTAGCATTAGCAGATGGAGTTTTGTCAAGCACAAAGGAGAAGAAAAATGCAAAGGAGATTTTGGATCGTCTTGCTCGATTGTACGAGGCAAAGTCACTCCATAATAATATTTTCCTTAAGAGGAAGTTATATGCTCTACACATGACATAATCTACTTCAGTGACTAAGCACGCCAATAGTTTGAGTACTCTATTTTCTCAACTCACTTCTCATAGTTGTATAGTAGAGCCACATGAACATGTTGAAATTCTACTTTAAAGTTTACCTAACTCATACCAGCTCTTCATCAACTTAACCAGTAATGTTCTTTCGGACTATTTAGTCTTCGATGATGTTGCCGCCGCCATTCTGGAAGAAGAAAATAGGCGCAACAACAGGGAGGACAGGCAAACTAGTTCAAGACAGGTGGAGGCTTTGGTGGTGACGAGAGGGAGGTCAATGGAACCTGGCTCCAGTGGGAGTCATAATCACGGTAAATCTAAAACAGGAAAGAAGAAGAATTTTAAATGCTTCAAATGTGGCAAGCCGGGTCACTTTAGGAAAGATTGTCGGGGTTTAAATACCTCTAATCCTCAGGGAAATGTCGCTAGCACTTCAGAAGATGGTAACGCTCTGTGTTGTGAAGCAGCGGTTGCAAATGAAGGCAGGAAAAAATTTGCAGATGTTTGGCTGTTCGATACGGGAGCTACATTTCATATGACCGCAAGAAGAGAATGGTTTCATCAATATAAACCAATTTCTGGAGGCGGATCTGTGTACAGTTGCAATGATCATGAACTAAAGATCATTGGAATTGGAAGTATCATGGTGAAGATGCATGATGGTACAGTTCGTACTATTCGGGATGTGCGACACGTGAAGGGCTTAAAGAAGAATTTATTATCTCTAGGACAATTGGATGATCTTGGCTGTAAGGTGAAAATATAAAACAAGAACATGACAATCATTAAAGGCACGATAACACTTATGAACGGAGAAAAGGCAACTACAAACTTATACCAACTGAAAGGAGAGATAATACAGGAGGCGAAAGCGTCTGTTGCTTCACATAGTCCAAGCCATAAAGCTATAGTAACATGGCATCAAAAGCTTGGACATATGTCTGAACAAGGAATGAAGATTCTTGTGAAAAGAAAGTTACTTCTAAGCCTCACAAATAATTCTTTACCTTTTTGTGAACATTATGTTATCAGCAAGCAACATCACCTAAAGTTCAATATATCAAATTCTAGAAGTGTCTATGTTTTAGAATTGGTTCACTCTGATGTGTGGCAGGCACCGGTTTTATCCCTGAGAGGAACAAGTATTTTGTATCCTTCATTAATGACTATTCCAAGAGATGTTGGGTGTACCTAATCAAGAAGAAGTCTAATGTGTTTGAAGTCTTCAAAGTTTACCAAGCGCGGGTTGAACTTGATCCTAGAAAGAAAATAAACTGTTTGAGGACGGATAATGGAGGTGAATACACTAGTGATGAATTTGATACTTTTTGCAGGCAAGGAGAAATCAAAACGCAGTTCATAACGACATACACTCCTCAACAGGATGGAGTGGCAGAGCGGATAAACATATGCTTGTTAGAAAGAGCAAGAGCAATGTTGGCAACTGTAAGCTTGGAAAATTCGTTTTGGGCAGAAGAAGTCAATACCGCATGTTACGTAATAAATATGTGGAAACTAAAAGGAGGTTGAAAGTTTGGCCGTTGTTAAAGATAGTATTGTTTCAAAATATTATATTCAATTCTAAGTGAAACCAATTGATCACAACAACTAAGCAATATCTAAACTAAGAACACTATAAATAAAAGTAATGATAAATGAGTGAGAGTTGGAAAGATCAAACCAAGACAAAAGGATTTATAGTGGTTCGGCTACGAAACTCCTCTTCGCCTTACTCCACTCCTTATGTATCCAACTTAGGAGTTCAATGCACTATATCAACAAGCTCTCTTCAGGCAGATAAAACCGTAGAACATCGCTTATACCAATTACTGACACTAAGCTAGATGTCAAGTTCTTCTCATGATAGAACCAAACCTTCCACACAAGTACACGTACTACCATACACACTCTTGTATTTTTCAAGGCCTCAAAATACTAACCTAAAACACACTTGTATTTTTCGGCCCAAAATACTTAAACTAATCACACTTGTATTTTCGGCCAGAATTCAAACTTAATCACACTTGTATTTTTCGGCCAAAATACTAACATACACACCTTTGCAATTTCGAGACACAAATACAAACCCGATCTCACTAACAAATATGATTGAATGATATTGACTCGATCTACGCAATAAACTGACAAGTATTTTGAAAAATTTACTAGATCACTTTGTATCTTTGCAATAAATTGAGTTATTGACTTATGACTTAATATTGAATAAGGATTGGGTCACTTTATTGAGATTAAAAGAGTTGCACATGATTAAGTGTTGTGTGATTTTGAGGAATTTCGTGGAGGAAAGAGGTAATATGTGTGAAAAATGAGCTTCCATTTATAGGCAAGAAAAACCAGGGACGCTCCTCCACGGTGCGACGGTTTCCTTATCGATAAGAAAACCGTCCATACAAATTACAGCTGGTTTTTTGTTTTTGATGCCAAAATGATAGGTCTGGAATGATATTTTTTTATTGAAGGCTGAATTCAAATTTGAACTTATTTGAATTATTTTTGATTTATTTTAAAAAGTTTGTCTAAGTTTCTTTACAATAAATGGCTAGTTCTTTTGTATGAAAAAATGGTTCTTTTGATCATTACTTAAAATGTTTAATAGTCATTGTTCATACCTTAAGTGATGTTGTGTTGAAATGTAGTTTTACAACTAAAAACTTTGTTTACGTAAACTTATAGGTAAGACGTATTTGTATTTTGTTATTATCAAAACAAAGAAAGACTGTGAAATATAAAAAACGCTTTGAGACATTATTTGTATTAACAAAATCGGTCACCGTCAACTGTAGTTGAGTTGAAGACACCGATGAAGATGTGGACGGGAAAGCCAGTAAACTATTCGGACCCTTATATATTTGGTAATCATGTGTACGTAATGTACAATACCCAAGAAACTACAAAGCTGGATTCAAAATTCAGAAAATGCTTGTTCTAGAGGTACGCTAATGGAGTAAAGGGGTATCGCTTGTGGGACCCCACTGCCCACACAGTAGTCGTCATCATATCGAGATGTTGTCTTTATAGAAGACAAATACAAGAGAAACTACATTAATACAGATGGAAAAGCAATTTCAGTCGAATGATTCTTCTGAAGTCGTACCACAACACAAGGAGAATGAGACAACCGAGTCTCAAGCTCCAACAAACTCAAACTCTTAATCGTTAAAGAAAACGTCCAGCGTAGCACTCAGATTATGTTATAAAGAGCAATGTTGCATATTGTCTTCTTACAGAGGAAGAAGATCCATCAACTCTTCAAGAAGCACTAAATAATCCAGATGCGTCATCCTACAAGGAAGGAATGCAAGAAAAAATTAGAGCTCTTCATAAGAATAGAACGTGGGAACTCATGTCACTACTCGGAGGTAGAAAACCTATTGGAAACAAATGGGTGTGTCAGATCAAGAGAAACAGTGATGATCAAGTGGAGTGGTATCGTGCAAGATTGGTGGTTAAAGGATATGCTCAGAAAGAAGGAGTCGACTTCAATGTAATTTTTTCCCTTATGGTTTGAATGACAATAATTCGAGTGGTTCTGGAAATGTGTGCTACATATGATTTACATCTAGAGAAACTAGATGTGAAAACAACATTTCTTTATGGAAATCTTAAAGAAGAAATTTACATGCTCCAACCAAAAGGTTTTGAACAAAAAGGAAAAGAGAACTTGGTTTGCAGGTTAAACAAATCTCTATACGGTTTAAAGCAGGCGCCGAGGTGTTGGTACAAGAGATTTGATTTTTTTATGAAGAGCCTTGAATATAACAGACTACATGCAGACCCTTGTGCATATTTTAAGAGGTTTAGATATAATGATTTTATCATTTTACTGTTATACGTTGATGACATGTTGGTAGCAGGCCCCAACAAAGACCGCATTAATAAATTGCAGGCCCAACTGGCTAGGGAATTCAAGATGAAAGACCTTGGACCCACAAAAAAGATTATAAAGGATGCAATTCACCGAGACTGGTTAGTACGAAGGTTTGGCTTTCACATAATAAGGTGTCTGAAGAAAATATTGACAACGGTTTAATATGCAGATTGTAAGCCATAACTATCATACACACATTTTACTACTGATCTCAAAAATTATCCTCTTATGAGTTTTACCTTGCTGTAATGAAGAGAGGATCTGGAGATTCTCGGTTACTATATGCATAAGCAGTGGGAAGTTTAATGTTCGCGGTGATTTGTACAAGACTAGACATTGCACATGTAGTGGGAGTAGTGAGTCGGTACATGGCAGAACCTAGTGGAGAGCATTAGGAAGTTGTAAAGAGGATCCTTAGATACATTTTAGGAACCTTAGATGTTACATTAGGTTTTGAGGAACCAGATCTTATTGTTAAAGGACATGTTGATTCGGATTATGCAGGTGATCTTGATGGAAGCAAATCAACCACTAGGTATGTGTTTACATTTTATGGCGGAGCACTAAGCTGGGTTTCAAAACTGCGGTCAGTTGTGGCCATGTCAACAATAGAAGTAGAATATGTCGCAGCTGCTCAAGCTAGCAAAGAAGCAGTATGGTTGAAGATGTTGTTGGAAGAGCTTGGGCACGAACAAAGAAAAGTACTCTATTTTGTGACAATCAGAGCACCTTATATCTTGCAAGGAATCTGACATTTCACTCAAAGACAAAGCATATACGAGTTCAGTATCACTGCGTTCGTGAGAAAAATGGAAGAAGAAACCGTGGATATCCAAAAAATTCATATTGATGATAACGTGATAGATTATCTAGCGAAAGCAATCGACTGTGACAAGTTTATATGGTGTCGATCCTCATGCGGCCAAGTGGAAACGTAAGCAACATGAAAATGGCAAGGAGTGATGTCGTGTGAAGATTGACCGAGCCTTGATTTAATCTTTAAGTGGGAGATTGTTAAATTATATCAAGATACATTGAATAAGTGATGAGAATCTTACTCAACTTGGACAACTTGTATGCAACTTGGTTTGATATTGTCATCCATTATGTCAGTGGGCAAGCAAGTGTTGCTTAATTAAATAGGGCAGAATCTGCTTTATTTCACATCCAATTTCATCCTTCTAAAACACATAGCAATTCTCTTATAGTGTTCTTATGAGTTTATTGTAGAGTTAGTGTAATGTCTCCTAATTACAAGAGATAAAAATGTGTTTATCCTTGTAATTAGAGAAAATGCGTAACTCCTAATTTCTACATAGAGAAGTATCTTTCTTTGCCCGTGATTTTTACTATATTGGTGTTTTACACGTTAAATTTGTGTGTCATCTTTTATTGTATTTCTAATTTTAGTTGCGGTTAGGTGTAACACCCCCAAACGGGGCCTAGTCGGAAACACATGTCCGGGGGCGTGACGTCATATTACACATCGTACAAGATACAAAGAACGACCTATATGGGTACGTTTAAAATCCAACATCGCTGCATTGATTAAAATAGTTAAAGTTTTACATAGGCCCAACTATAATATGCGGAAGCGAATAAAAGGTTTTAAAGTTTGACAATGATGTTAACATAGATAATAATAATTCTTGAAAATCGGTCCAATGCAAGGAAACACCCAACAAGCAAGCAAAGACATCCATAGCTAAGCACCTGAGAAAAAACATGCTAAAACGGTCAACATAAAGTTGGTGAATTCATAGGTTTGAATTTAATATAAGAGTGGACCACAAGTTTACAGTACGCACGTGATAGTTATAGGAGATACAACTTCACATAAAAAGAAATTTACTGTTACGCTAAGCTCATGACACCGAAGCTCAATTTAAAAGGAAGCATATTATATGCCAAATAAGAATTAATTACCCTAAAGGTATCCGACCAAGATCACCTCCTGAAAATCCGACATGGTATATATCCGTTTATCGGGAGCCCCGTAGGTAGTGAGCGCTACTCACCCGGATAGGGATAATTAGTCCCAATAGATCTATTTACGACATTCGCGCTTACTCAACCAGTCCGTCGGTTAAGCAATTGACGGTTCATGATAGTTCGGGCATTAATGGTCTATTCGCTACTTAGGCAACACGTAATCAGGAAAAGGAAACGTAAAGTAACTGTGTCCATAGTTTAAAAACAAGCAATGTTTCTCACCCCAAAATAGTAAAGTAAAAGTAGTAAAACGTGAGGCTATGAACTCACCTTAGCAAGATGAGCAAATGATAATCACGCAAGTAAAAGATGATATAGAAATCTAGCCGCGACCTAGAATAATAACGCGTCTTAGAAACACGGAAAGTATGCCAAGAATTGCACAATATGTTCATCACCAAAATACATCCATATGTGTTTGCTTTAGTTTGATTATCAAATCATGACGAAATAAAATCATATAGTTTTTCGTTAAGTTTCGGCGTTTAATCATAAATTACTATTTTTAGTAAGTTTCTATTTTAGGAAAGTTTTTAGTTTCAAGACGTTAATACCGTCCCCTATATTTATTAAGTTTCCATATTTTCAAAACGCACTAACTAACCTTAATCACTTAACTTCTAAGTCCGTTCCGCTAAATTTTTACCAAACTTACTATTTTTAGTAACTTTATCGCTTTTCCTAAAATATGTTAACGACGTCTCTAAACGATACTAATCAATAGGTATGCGTTACTATATGATTCGCTAGTGTTTAGAAAGTCCAAAAATGTCCGAAAGTGTCTGAAAACCCATTTTACTATTCACATCAGCAACTATTCATTCGGTTTTGTCAAAAAATGTTTCAAGTTTCATTTGACCATAACTTGGCCATTTTAAGTTCAATTTTAATGTGCGATATATGAAAAACTATTTATTCGAAACGAGCTCTCCAAAAACTACTTTTACGCCTAATGAAAACATTTTTAGGTCGACCAAAACCTCAAAATAATTTTGGACCATCAAGCACTTTTTGTCAAAAACGCAACCAAATCCACCCAAACTTCACAATAGTGCCTAATCTAGCCTAATCTCCATTCACAACTAATCCACAACAAAACCACACCTAAGACTAACATAATCCCGTCATTTCTATTGTTGCAACTCTCATTCAACTCTCATCTCACCAAGAACATAATATTGAACTAGTGAAACAAAGTAGCATCATTATTTATGAAATCTTGTTTTATAGTCTTATAAAATTTAAACACAACATATGAATGTATGGATCTTGAACATATAAGAAGAACATAAGTAAACCACAAAGAAAGTTTCAAGACACTTACAAGAATGAAGAACAAGTAGAGAAATCACAAGATCTATACCCCAAAATAATAGATCTATAAAACCCAATAACAAATCTTGAAACCCTAACTTAGATCTTGAAGAAAAACCTTTAAACCAAAGAACCAATACTTCAAATCACCTTAGATGTTCTTAGAAATGAGCCTAGTATGCTTGGATTATGAAAGAAATCAAAGATATGAAAACCCTAAAAAGGGTGCTTGTTGCCGTGAGCTAAAGAGAGGGAAAAGAGAGATGTGAAATTTTAGTGAGGCTTGGAAAATGATATGAAACCCTAGTGTGTGTTATAATGGGGTATTTATAGGCCAAAGGAAGGTTTAGGAGTATCAAGTGACCAACACACACCAAAGGTGTGTGTGCACCTTTGCTCGGCCGAACATCAACCACAAGGACCATATGGTTCATTTTTGAGTCTTGGTTCATTATTTAGTGCTCAAGCTTAGTCAAATAAGGTCAAAGGTCTTAGTATAAGTCTTACAAGAGTGTAAGAGCTCACATGTTGGTAGAGCATGGTAAGTGTGCATGAGAATGACTCTCTCATGTGTCACTTTCATACACATGCATGGGAAATTAAAAAAAATGCCTTTGATTTAATTTCAAGGCTTATGGTGCATTTGGTTTGGTTTAGGTGTCCAATATATAACAAGAGGGGAGGGTGAACAAAATTTTTGACTTAAGAACATGAGATGGACGATAACTAAAGTTTACACGAAAAGATTTCGAGTTTTTGGGGTTCCGTTTAATCAAAAACGCAAAAAACATAATTTAAACGTTAAAGCGTAAAAGTAAATACCGGGTGTGATCGTAAACTACGAAACACTTAGAATAGATAAAATAACTCATATAATATCTAAACTAATCAAAATCCAAAGTCGAAACGCGTCCGATGACGTTTTTTAGATTTACGCGGGTTAACTTCCGGGTAAACTGTTAGATTCAAACGTAACGTATAAAAGTCAAAAATAATGATCGGAAAAGTTTAAAATATTGACCTGAAATTTTTGGGGTTAAGACGTAGACTAAGGGTTAATGAAAAGACGAGTGTGCTTTTTCTTCATTTGATCTTCACGCTCCCAAGTAAACCCGGGCCCTCGTCTCGAATTCCAACCCGACCAATTAATATAGTCCGCTCGTTACACTACGATAACCTACGATCAAACGATCTGCGGACATCGTTTCGACGAAAACATATAAAAAATGAATATATGCATACATACATAGTAATGTGTGTAGAAAATCACTTGCGCTTCCTAAATCTTAACACTAGTCATATTCGAGTAACTGATTTCACATTCAATTATAATTTTGCATTACTTAATTGAAAATTTTCTATTTTCGGTAAGTTACTATTTTGTTATAAAGTTTACTATTTTTAGAAATTTTGTCATTTTTAGTAAAATCTCGCCTTCGGTATAATTTTATAACAATATTTATTTATCTCGTCGAGCCTTCGACGCCCAATGAGTTGTTAATTTTTATTAATGGTCAATATTAACTAAAAACTACTATTTTTAAACTTTACGTTTTTATAATCGACCAACGGTCTTAGAAATAATTACTTATAATAGTATATTAATCGATGTCATTTTATTAATTGATATTATTTTTATACACGTTAACAGTTTATTAAAGCGTATCGTTGATCCTTTACGTTTTTACTTTTTAATAGTATATTATATTCTAAGTCTAACCCAACAAAAAACGACCCTCTATATTCATGATTTTCACAATAAGGACGTAAAAGAGATTTTTATGCGGAACGTCGTCTCCGAACAACTTTAGTCGAGACTTAAATCTTGACGTAAAATGACCAAAATGCCCTTACGAGAATCTGCTGAAAATATTATGTTTTAAATAATATCATATTTTTCTACTAAAGTGTATATTTCGATTTTTGCTCTAGTTTCTTCGTTATTGGGAGTTAGAGGTCCCATTTTATATCAAAACGATCGCAAAAATATAATTTATCATATTCTACAAACAAATTTCCAATTTTCTAAAATCTCGAACCCCGAATCATGGGTTTTGTTTCTCTGCCCAAAATATACCCGCTTGATAATCAAATACATATTATTCTAGATGCCGCAAGTTTCAATAGGTTTCATCACATATATAAAAATTAAATCAATAAACGAAATAATCGAAACAATGAAAAAGGAAGGCTCACAATGATTATACGAAGCAAGATCGGAAAACAAAAGTGTTTGTCTTGTTCCTTTGTGTCCTATGCCGCGCCAAAAAAAAGGTAAACCCAAACCAAACTAAAGTTCAAACCACGCCAAATGACCTTTAATAAATCAAACACAACCCTTTGTGTGTCTTACACTTGGATCGAACCCACAACCTTACCACGAAACCCTTTTGTTTCAAAAATGACCAACTTCAAACAAAACCCTTATGCATTTCCATTTTTATTGTTTAGATGATCAAACTAAAGCTCTCTAAATAATATTTAATGTGTAGAAAATCAAAAACACCAAGAGTAGGGGTGTTTGTATGCTTGACTGAACCAAGAAAAGGAAAGGGAAGAAGCAAAACAACAACCACTTGGTTCTAGCTTGTTTTAATCTTCATTTGGGTGACATTTGAGTGTGTACTTGAGATCAAAATACAAAAATGGTGAGTGTATAGGTGAAGAAATATTCGGCCAGCCTCAAGGGGGGAAGAAGAGAAGAAATTTATGAAACTATGCGTTACTTGTAAGTTAAAAAGTAATTTTAGTCAACTTTGAAAGTAACAAGTATAATCATTGCCATCTTTGGAAAACAAAATATGCCTTGTGTGTATGTGTGGATGTAGCCGACGCTACATATGAGCTAGGGGCCCATTTCATCATTTTTTTGTAATTTCTTTTACTTAAAATTTGGTGTGTAACATTTTAATAAAAGTGATACTTGTACTCATTAAACTAAAATGCGAGCTTTAAACGCGAGTCATGGCCAATGTCGAGGAACAAAGATGACACGGTTCATAAAATTAAATTTTATTATTATAAAAATAATAATGAGACTCGTCGTAAATTTTTACGAGACCTGAAACGATTAACGAACGCACGATCGAACGTCGATTCGCGAAACGTCAAAAATAAAAATAATCAAAACTTCTCAAATTATTCGTAAATAAAATACTAAAATATTTATTATCGACAAATAAAATTTTAAATGTCGACACTCGTTTATAGAAACGCGTAAAATAATTATTTACGACATCGGGCACGCGATCGTCGTACGCGTCGTAAAACTCCGGTTATTACATTTCACCCTCCTTAAAGATAGCGTCGTCCCGATGCTCTATTCGACTTATTCGTCTTTAGTTTACTTGTGAAGAGATGAGGATATACACAGGTCTTCGTTGAGGTTTCCAACGAAAACTTGAATGAACAATAGTCAAAGCATCAAATATATGCAATGAACATAAGCGAACGTATTGAATGTCATGAGAATCCCGTAAAAGGAAAGATTAAATACATGACTCGAAGAAAAAGCCATTGGAAACAAAGAATTTAACAAGTCATAAATTCTTAGAAGCGGTTAATGGTTCATTACTATTAGCTTATCAAGTTCGCGGCGGTCGATACACATTCGAAAAAAATCAAATAACAAAGCACGAGCTTGAAAGAAATTCATAGCCCAAAGAACGATTCATACGGACGAACACACGCTATGTCGGATACATATAAGCCCACTCATTTATAATTTGTCACTTATAAAAAGAGGCGTCCCAATCTTTGTAATATGAAATTTATAAAACTTATGGCTTCGGGTTCGAGATTTAAAATTTCCTATAATCAAAGAAGGAGGCGTCCCAATTCATTTACATAAGATAAGACTTATAAAATCATCCTATTAAGCAACCGCCGCGACTTACACAAAACACGATATTAAAACAATGGATCACGAAACAACATATACGATTCAAAAGCATAGGAAGAGTGTTCGGACTCAAAGTCGAGCAATAAAACAACTAGTGGAATTGACAAAGTACACCGAATGTCAATATTATCAAAAAGGAAATAAAATAAAGTCACTTATGATACAGAGACTCACCGCATTGTCTCATAAAATATCAAAGAAACAAAACTTATTAGGACTTACCATAGTAAACTACAATATGTATGTAATTATTATGTACATAACAATTTTGCCCTCAGCAAACTGACTTAATAGACCTATATTTCAAAATCTGTCAAAAGGAGTATAAACGAACGGTTTTTCGCCTTAAACAAGATGTTTGATATAGTATACCGAGATTACAAGATAATTATTCAAAGTGTTAAGAACCTAATGAAGTTATCAGTTTACATCCCAAGTGTCCAAATCTGATAATTTTAAGGCGTTTATTCTTGTTTTAATCGTTTTTAGCAATAATTCCCAATTTATAACTCCTTTTTGACCCAAAACGAAGCCATGTCCTAAGTTTATACTAAAACCTACAGTCTAATGGAAAATAGGCATTAATAATGAAAAGATTATGAGTCTCAATACTTTTTTTGAAATCTGGGCACAATTTATGATTAGTTTGGCCGTTCTAGTCTAACACATCATCCAGAAATAGTTACGGATTTATCAAAGACACTTGGTCCTCATAATTTTACCCTTCAACTATGTAGAAACCCAGCAGCCTCCGAAATCAAATAAGATTTAGTTATAAGCCTAACTTATTTGCATTGCAAATTAGGGTACAGCGCTAAGTTTGTTTCATACGGTTTTGTCGTAATCACGACCATCCGGAAGAGTTGGGAGCATTCCATCCACTCGGCCACTAGGACCTAACATATTAGCCTATTCATTAATGAAAATATACAGTAGGCTTTAAGCTAAAACTTTCCCATTAAAATACCAACTTTACTCAAAAGTTCCAAAAGTAGCTGAAAGTAACCATAAATAGTCAACACTTATATGAATTGCGCGAGCGAGAGCGAGATATATAGATGCGATGCATCCCGAAATACGCGTAAGAATATAGAAGAAATAGTCATGTATGTACAAGTATCTAAATAAATAAATACTAGCAATGACTTTGTTCGAGGGAGAAAAATAAGGAAGCATGGATACCGAAAGTCGAAGTAACCGACGAATATATATAAATCGCCGATATATAAGCAAATAATATACGCTCATAAGATCGACGTATGTGGAGCAAGTAATAACCAAATATTATATAATATTTATTAATGGAATAGTAATAAAGATGCAAAGAGATCAAATAAGATTCTTACCTGGAAGCAAGCAAGCGCGGAAATAGCCAATTCTTCATAATAAAACATGGTGAATTGATAACCATATAGTTTTGGGCAAACTATCAGCCATCAATGGATTTTAGAAGTCTTTACCAAGAGCCGTTTGATTTGGACTAGTGTAACACCCTCAAAATCACAACAACACAGCGGAATACCACTTGGGATGCTACTTCATAGTTCATACACACAAGTTACAGAAAATGACCTTGAAAGAGACGTTTAATAAAATGTCACATTCGATTTAAATAAATCAGAGTAATTTCAGGTCCTAATAATTTCTTTTTAACAAAAGTTACAAGAGTTTAAACATGACTCCTTTGTATATTTTAATAATAAATGGTTGTCGAATGTGAAGAAAAACCAAGTCTTTAAAGTTTTGATATCCGCGCGACTCGAGTGCTCCCAATGCTCAGCTAACAATATAATAACCTGAGAAGATACATGCAAAAACGTCAACAATAATGTTAGTGAATTCATAGGTTTAAGTAAAAGCAGTATTGAAATATTTCAGTAAGAAAAGCAGCGCTACAACATTTCAAAGTATTATTTCCAAAATCCAAGTAGTGATTCGATAAATCAAGTAATATTCAATAGTGGACCACAAGGTTTAAGATCAGCCAGCAACAGTATTTCATAGTATCATTCAACATTAGCGCATACGCATATCAAATGCAAATACAGTTGCCCCAGTACTAGGTATTATTGCCTCATACCTAGGATTCTCAATACAAATCGCTCGTTAAAAAGGTGCTCGAAAGAATTCGATTCAGACCTCGGACGGGGTTGTCAAACCCAATAGATCTATTAAATGTACTAGCGTTTACCCCTACAGGGCAATTAACGGTTCATGAAATTAGGAACTTTGGCAATAGCGACTCATGTAGATAATTTCATAATCGGGTCAGTCATACCCTTCAAGCACTTGTGTTCCATTAGTAAAACAAATAATGTCTTCAAAACTCACGGTTTTGTAAATAGATAATCAATGATCTCAATCATGTAGTAAGCAAATCAAGCTTCAATAAAATCAGTAGTAAACAACCATGTATCAAACATGTATTAGAAATCATGTGGTAGGCAAGTAATAGTTTTAGTAAAAACATTCATGTAGCGCTCATGTAGTATAAATCAATAAGTTTACTAGTAAAACGAGCATGTATTCCCCTCGCGGGTTTATAAAACATTAAAAAGATTGAAATGCGAGACTATGAACTCACCTTGATTCAAAGTCGATAATCAAATGAAGAAGCCTAGTACGAGTATCCACAAACGTGATCACGACCTATAATTAGAGTCGCTCGGTTACTATATTGAAAAGTACGATCGACGATGCGTTCATCGTATCAACAGAATCATATTTATAATATATATATACATTTAGTCATACATGTGATGAGAAAACCCCACTTGCGCCTTAGATCCTAAAAACCCCATAATATTAGGTTACGATCACTTCTTTATAGTTTAGTCGAAAACTTTTTATTTTAGGAAACTTTCTATTTTTAGTAGTTTACCATTTTCGGAAAGTTACCGCTTTTAGGATGTTTCGTTATTCTATTATACTTATAATAATATTAATTCGTCTCGTTGAATTCTCGACGTTCAATGTGATCATTAATTACTTATATCGGAATTACATCCCGTATGTTTACGTAAAGGTTACTATTTTTAGGAATATATCCGTTTATAAAAGTTCTTGTGTTTAAATTGTTATTGTTAGCCTCAATTTATTGAGTCGAACAAGGAAGCTCGGTCACTCTACGATGGAGCTTCGGTATTTAATTAGTTAATGT
>BQNB010154248.1:0-15543 GCA_026074375.1 Tanacetum coccineum | reverse complement strand
ATCTATCATTTTGGATCGTGACAGTCATTTCACATCCAGATTATGGCAATCATTACAAAGTGCTTTGGGTACTTAATTAGACATGAGTATGGCATATCATCCCAAAACTGATGGACAAAGTGAAAGGACCATTCAAACACTTGAAGACATGCTTCGAGCCTGTGTTATAGATTTTGGAAAAGATGGGAAAGACACTTACCATTGGTAGAATTCTCATACAATAACAGTTACCATGCCAGTATCAAGGCAACACCATTTGAGGCACTTTATGGTCGAAAGTGCAAATCACCTGTTTGCTGGGTCAAAGTTGGAGATGTTCAACTTACAGGACCAGAAATAATCCATGAAACCACTGAAAAGATAGTGCAAATTCGATAATGCTTGCAAGCTGCAAGAGACCGGCAGAGAAGTTATGCCAATATAAGACAAAAGCCTTCAGAATTTCAAGTTGGAGATCGTGTTATGTTGAAAGTATCACCTCATAAAGGTGTCATTCGATTAGGAAAACGAGGAAAGCTTAACCCTTGGTACATTGGAACATTCAAAAATCCTTGAACGGATCGGTCCAATGGCATACAAACTAGAGCTTCCTGAAGAGCTTAGTAATGTCCACAGTACTTTCTACATTTCTAATCTAAAGAAATGCTTATCTGACGAATCCCTTGTCATTCCAATGAAAGAGCTTCAACTTAATGACAAACTCAACTTTGTGGAAGAACCGGTGGAGATCATGGATCGAGAAGTCAAGTAACTGAAACAAAGTAGTATTCCTATAGTCAAAGTAAGATGGAACTCTAAAAGAGGACCAAAATTTACGTAGGAACGCGAAGATTAAATTTGTGCCAAGTATCCACATTTGTTTTCAAACATCACTCCGGCATCCAACTAAATCTCGAGACGAGATTTCTTTTAAAGGAGGGAGACTATAACAACCTGCAATTTTCATCAATGTTGTTGGTAGATATATTGTGATATTTAATCTATACATTCTCTTTATGTTTTGGTGATTACAAACATGCAACTTATAACACATACCTAGTTTACATACCTAAAGTAAACGAGCGGGGGGATCACGCAATACTATGACATTTATTACATTTATCTCAAGTAAACATCTTAATATGTCAATTCAATATTATTAATGATCCACCTATTCATGTACGTTATCTATTTTTACGTAGTTTCATACATTATTATTAAATGGAACTTTATCCGTTAACATTTATATCAATCCTAATTTCTTGTAATGTTTTCATTTAACCTAAGTGTACATAATATTCAGGGCAGGTTGTATTGTATCATATATTAATATTTGAATTATAATTCCTACCAAAACCATGGTACAACCTTGTTTAAGCATATGTACAAATCCATGAAGCACGAATTCAAACTTTACCATTTTCCCACCAAATTTATTCTAGTTTCTCTTACAAGTTCTAATGCACAATATTTAAACTTAAGGCTTGCTTCCTTATTCACTAACCCTAACTCGTCTAGAAACCAAAAAACCATAACCGAAATCAAAAACAAACCGACACCCTTTATTTCTTTTTAAACCTATTTCCAACAAGCTAGCTTCACCACTATGAGTCCCTCATTGCTCGCTTGCTTTAGAACCTTAAGCCTACAACCATACCACCTCTAAGCACTTCCATCACCAAACTTGAGCTCCATGTCTCCTTGTATCCCTTAGAGTCGCACCTCCTCCACACCTTCACTCCTTGCCTAGATATTTTCTAGCCTTCAATATCAGTACTAGCTTTCATTGGTCATCACTTGCACAAACTTTGCCCTACTCTAAGGAACTTAGCCACCAGGGTTTTGCACCCTATATATAGCCGAACCCCTACCCCTTTCAAACACACCTCAAAATTTATCATACACACAAATGGAGTTCTAAACAAAGCTAAGGAATATCAAGAAGGAAGCCTAAGATCAGTTTTGAGGCCAAGAATTAAGAGAAAGAAGCCATTGAGGTCGTTTCCTAGGCGTACAAACCCAAAACCCTCATTTCAACCCATTTAAGCTCAAGTAAGCTCAAAAACTTGTTCAATAAACTCATATTCTATTTTAAAACTTTAATAAGCTTTCCTAAGATCATATATAAGCTCTTGTTAAAAGCTTTGAACCACAAACCTACACGTATGGTTTTTTTAAACCATACGCACCCTAAAACCCTAATAAGCTCAAATTCGTAATACTTATAAGCTCTAAGCCATAACTGATCCTATAAGCTATTTCTATAAGCTTTATTATCACTATTATAAACTTTAAATCATGTCTTAAAAGCTTAAACCCATCGGGTTGATTTTTGAAACCAAACGAACCCACTTTGGTGTTTTTAAGCTCATAAGCCTTCTTCATAAGCTATAAGCTTGTAAAACTTATTTATTCTAACTTATTTTAGCTTATCTTAATAAGCTATAACCTGTAAATCATTTTCTATATTGGAAAATACCAAGGTTATGATTTTGGAGTTGTTTTGCAAATCGAATCCATGCAAGGGGTATATATTGTAAATATTTTGAAATTATAACTAGAGGGGCTGAAAATGTAATATTCCTAAAGTTATAACTACAAGGGCTTGTTTTACCATTCTTTAAAGATAAGGGATTAATTTATATAAAGTTATATATATAAAGGATTAATGTTGTAAATTAATATAAATCAAGGGTATATATTGCCATTTTTGCATTCTTAAAAATATAAAATGTAATATTATTATACAAATTATAAAAATATATATGAATATTATAAAACTCGATTTTATTAAAACCCAACACATATATCGTTATTAATCATCGATCGACGCATTATAAATCAGTTATACTATATATTTAACGTAATTTATATCTGACTAGCATTTTGATGAAACATAAAATCTTATCTTATACGTTACTAGGGAATTTCCATGTGAAGGGTTTTATTTAAAGTATACGTTTTGTCGAGTTTGTTTGATTTACGATTTAAAAGTAGTCCAAGCTCCTCAAAACGTTTACTACATGACTCTGAATTTGATTGCTCACGAACAGTGATACAATATTTCCATAAACTTATAAATCAAAGTAATAATGTATGTTTAAATTCATGTGTTTTGAATCATATCAATCAAACTAAGGACTTGAAATATTATCCAGGTTGCGTGACGATGGCCGTTATCTTTCATTTGATATACTTTGCAATCAAATTCTAAATTTCCCTGTTAGGTGAGTTATAGCATCGCATTTTAAATCTTTGAACTGTTTCTTAAACCCGCGGAGGGAGATACATGTTTTTAACATGAATACAAGTGTTTTTATATGTATACATTCGGATGCATTATTGACCTAAGTCCCTACTTTTGCATTATGACCGCCACCTAACATGAACCATTAATTACTCTATGGAGTAAGCGCGAATACTGTGAATAGATCAATTTTGGACTGAAATCCCTTGTTGGTATACCTGTACTTTTGGTAACCAAACACACTTCATTTGAATAAATTATGCGGATGTTTGGCAAAGGCACCCGCTGGGGCAACTACTTGTGATTATTGATTATCTCAAGACTTTGGTGTCATGAGCTTAGGGAAATAATACTGTTTTCTCTGATAATTGTATCTGCATTGCAATTATTACCATTATGGGTGTATAACAACATAACTCACTATTTATGATGACTTGTATTCAAACTGTTTATCATAAACCTATAAATTTCACTCAACCATTGTGTTGATCTTTTTAGCATGTTTATCTCCGGTAATTGAGCAACTTATGGCACGGAGTGGCACGAACTTGAAGATGGCTAAAGTGTTATCATTCAAACTTTATGTTTCTAGATCTTGGGACCTCTTTTTGTAAAACTCTGATAAATAAATGAATGATAACTAAATTTTCCAAAACATCTCTTTATGAGTAGTTTTATGATTATGTCTGTTGTACTATGAAGTAATACCTCAGATTAGCTTCCGCTGCTATATTTGTTAAAATGGGGGTGTTACAGATGCACTTAGGGTGTAAATGCAAGGTGTATTTAATTCCATTTAATTATTCTTCATAGTTTTGATAGGAAGTGTGGTGCACAAGAAATATTGAGCGACGTACTTGGTGATTAAATGAAGTCTTCATTTAATCATCTTTAATTCTTGGACTCGATGGGATGTGCGGCATACTTGGGTCTTTTTCAGCTTGGGCCTTCTTTTTCTCTATCTTAGTTTGCAATTAACTGTAAAACACTTGAACTTTGTTCTTTTGAGCTGGGATGACTTCAAGTGAACCTGCACATAATTCAGGCTATTAAGTATCGAAAGTTCATGAGAAATGATAAAATATATATAAATAACGCTGCCAAAAACATGTATAATTAAGGCGTTATCACCCCAGAATAGGTATGCTAATGTGACATGGTTGATTGCTAAGTGGCTAAAGAGGAAAGGAGTTGAATCCCAGAGAGAGTATGACATGATGTGGACAGTCTATTACCAGGATGGCAAGAAAGATAAGTTTGCTGACTGATGTGTGGGGGTTAGACCTGAAGTGCTTTTAATTTATTATAGGTCTTTGGATGTTACCACCCTTAGAGAGTTGATCGGCTATAATGGGAGGTTGATTGCTGAGGACCCAACACCTGGTGTTCCTAGAGTTGATATGCCTAGATCCCCTGCGCCTGACTATGTATGATTTGTATGAGAGGATGGGTAGCATGGAGATTCACGAGGGTGTGTTGGAGAGGATGTCCCTGATAATGCTCATTTTATATATATTTCTATATGAACTATCAATGCTTGTATATATAGAATCCGGATCGATTGAGAAGGTTTTTATTTTAAGAAGATTAAGAAGGTTTTCAAAAATGATAAATTTTTAACTTTGATTTTCAGTTTTACAAGGTTAAATCATTTTAATGTGATTATAATTTAAAATGTGTAAAAAAAATCGTATCAATGTTAAAAAATCTCTCGTTGTTGCAATATAAGTAAATTACTGAATCTTCTATACATATTTTAGGAATCATTACCATACTCGTTTAGCATGATTTGTGTAATCAAATCTGTGATTTATGCTGTGATTCACTATTAAATGATGTTTACTTGTGAATCAAATCAAAAATATGAATTAATTTGCTTAAACGTAGATTCTCATCTTCTCAAAATAAAAACATTCTCATGGAACCGAGATATAATATATATTGATATACTCTATATTCTATATATATTATATATATATATATTGATTTGATGATATATATATATATTATCTATATATATAACTATAAGAAACTTTCAATACCTTAAATAGAATATAATTGATATGTGGGTCATAGACGTGTAGTGAAGAAAATGGTCGAATAACAAAGATTATGGAAGCTTAAGTGAAGTAAACCACAAGTTTTAGCTTCCCAAATGTCCATTGTTGTTGGCCATAACTCGGTCATACGAACTCAGATTGAGTTGATTCAAGCGGCCACGAAAAGATAATTAAATTATCTACAACTTAGAAAATGGTTAAGAGCTGTAAATTCCCTAAGTACGACGCACTTTCTTCAATTATGACTAATGTTCTTAAATGAACTTGGCATTCATTGTGACTGATCATCAGCCTTCAACACCTCTTCTCCACGTTTTTGGCACCCTTAAAGCTCTTATATAACAACTAATCATGAGATTATTCACAAGAAAAGATCCAAGGCAAAGTACGTCGTACTTCTCCACAAGTACGCCGCACTTTAACACGAAATAAATGAAGACAATTGTTACTAAAGTACGCTGACTTTTTCTATAAGTACGCCGCAATTCTATCCCAGCATTATTTTCTTAATGACATTGGGCAAAGTACACCGCACTTTTTATAAAGTGTGTTGTACTTCACCCCTCACTCAGCCTATAAATAGAGGTGGAAATCACCCCATTTTACACACACATCTACAACAACTCTCCCATCAATCCATACCATCAAATCACGGTTCTTCAAGTGTAATGACGGTACCTTAAGGGTTCGGAACAACAGGAATCACTACTTTGGGTATTGATAATAATTTTTGATTGGGAAAACTTGTATTCGACATATCTACTCTTGTAAATGTTGGTATACTTTTATTATCTTTTGATATGAAAGTTTCTTAATTTTATGTTTATTTCGTGTTACTTGTTGATTATGAGTTGTTCGTTTTGTTTGTTAGAGTTCTTGAGATGTGATATAAATATATGTTATGGATTTTATGCTCGATATTGTTATGCTAAGATCATTGGTTATTATATGATTTGTCATTGTGATAGAAGTATGTTGAAAGGCTTTATTTCTTTGATATAATTCCGCGTTATTTGTCTATAAATAATTCGGTATTAACCTTGTGAGAATTGGTTAATAAAACTATGATCAACCTAAGTATAATAATGTTTAATGCTTAATCTCATGTCTAAAGAACTTGATTATAGAGAGTTTGCTTTTGTATTTATCTACCGCATACCTATTTTACTACTTTCAGTATTGATGGAGTATAGTATGGACCGTCCAGGCCCTCACATCTATTATTGGCTTGGTAATGGATACTGGACCTCCGGGCCAGGCATCGCGGTCATGGTACTTGGGCCCGTAGGTCGCGGCTACGGGCACGCTGTCGTCGGCCGTGGCTATACCCCAAAAACTTATCTTTAGGATTTACATAATTAATAAGGATATGCATTTACTTATTTTAATCGTCTAGGTGAATACCGAATCCTTAAATATCGGTCGTTTTTAGCAAACGATACAGAACCATAAGGGGTATTCAAGCTATAATAGGAACGCAATTCATCATCATTACATGTATTCATCTACAAACCCCCCCTTATTATGCTCGATTACTGTCTAAATAGTCACCTTCTTACTCTATACGCGGAGTCTAATCGTGGGATCAGGTTCCAGATAAGAGTTAACGGTGTTTTATTCCTTGTGCAGGATTCTTCAAACAAATTGACTTTGTACAAGAACAAGGCACTTCATACCCGAATAGCAGCCTATTCGGACCAAACAAGACCTGACCTAACTTTTGTATCAACAAGTTGGCACCATCCGTGGGACCCAACACTAGGAATTACTCTCAGGAAAATAAGCGCAATGGCTAATACAACCCCCATTGTGACTACTGTCATGAATCCTACAACCAAAGAAAAGACGCTGATACCACACCCATGGTGAACATCCAGGATTTCTGTAAAGAGCATTATGAGGATATCCTGTCGGTCATTATGGACAAGATTTACCGTGACAAGCAAAAAGAAGTCTATGCTAGGCTGGACTTTGAAGAAAGTCCCAAGAAAAGAAGAATAAGAGAAGGCTCTCAAAACTCAAGTACCAGGACCTTGTCCGCAAGGTACCGTAATACATCAGAGAGACTGAAAGTGCGGGATCGCTTAAGATACAATAAGCAACATGTGCTTGACCGACTAGGTCATTGAAGGCAGAGTGCGTTCGATCGACTTAGTGATACTTACTCGCCAAGCACAACTAAATCCGGACTGGACAAACCAAACTTCAGGGATCGTTCCCACAGTAGAAGCAGCCCTCGTAAGCGGGACTCTTCTAATAGAGATCGTCCTTAGAGCAGAGACTGCTCCTGTGGCGTCGAAGAGTCATATGATAATACCCTCTCCTCCTATGGGACAGGGACCAAACATGGATATCGCTCGCGCGACAGAGACCACCCCCGTTATGAGAAAAAGGGAAAGGAAAGTGAATCCCTGTCATCCCGCGTATCAGAGAGCGGAACCAACGATGGGGGACACTAGAAGTCAAGGTAAAAAAGATACAAGTATATGGACGAGGATGACTTTGGACGGGTGCACCTTTATATGTGAAGAGGTGGTTCCTTTCCACACCTCCGATATCCGTGCAGCTTCAAGTTCACATAAAAATACATGAATGCCTAACAACGTGAAGACATATGACGGAACAGGGGACCCAGAGGGATCACGTAAAAAATTTCCAAGCGGCGGCACAAGTGGAACGATGGGCATTGCCCTACATAGTGTACATATGTTCAATTCTCCTTAATAGGCGCCGCAAGAGTATGGATCGATGAGCTCCCTCCGGGAGATAGATGGATTCAAGGATCTCAATGCAGCTTCTTAGATTACTTCTCATGCAGCAAAAGAAGTATGTCAAAGATCCTGTTGAAATCCATAATATCAAACAAAGAGACGAAGAGATCATCGAGGAGTTCATGGAACGATTCAAGGTGGAAACCAGACGCATGAAGGGAGCCCCGAGTGCATGCGGATCTCCAGATTCATGCATGGGGTTAACAACCCTGAATTGACAAAGTGCCTTAACGAACATGTTTCAAAGACCATGGAGGAAATGATGATCACCACTATTGCCTTCATACGGGGAGAAACCGCTGCTGGTGGCAAAAACAAAGGTCACACATCATAAAGGACACAAGACCAGTCAAAGCGGCACAGTTCAGAGTGGAGGTCTAACTTCTGAGGTCAGCCAAGGGATGGGCGGGGGTCTAGCAAGTTTACCCCCCTTACAAGAACACCCAAAGAAATCCTCGCGACCAAAGCAGGAAAGTTCAACGCCACCCCCTATGTAACCCCGAGGGAGAAGAGACTGAATGCAACTAGTTTACGACTTCCATAATGATAAAGGACATAGCACAGATGAGTGTATGCAGTTAAAAAAGCAGATTGAATAATTGGTGCGAGCAGGCAAGCTCTCGCATTAAATTAAAGAAATTAAGCAGGGGAGAGATCAACCAAAAGTAAGGAAAAATGAAGTACTGGCCAAGGATAAGTCCATAGCAATCTATATGATATAACCATGGCATAGAATGACAAGGCAGAAAGTAACTCAAAGCTTCAAACATGTCAGTGAAATTACATTCCTTTCACTAACAACCAATAGTGAGCCAGAAGGTCTGCTTATTATAGAAGCGGAAATTGGTGGGCACATGATTCACCGCATGTATGTAGACGGAGGTTCCTCGACGGAAGTGCTCTATGAGCAATGCTTCAACCAACTCTGACCAGAAATCAAGAACCAAATGGTCCCAGCAATGACATCGTTAACCGGTTTTAGTGGAGAAACTATATGGCTGCTGGGACAACTTAGGCTCTTAGTAACAATAGGAGATGCAGATCATTCTACAAGAGCATGGATGAATTTCATGATCGTAAGGTCATTATCAACGTGCAATGGTATCATTGGAAGACCTAGAATACGATGAATCTAAGCGGTGCCATCCACAGCCCACGGAATGCTTAAGTTCCCAGTCGACGAAGGAATAATGACTATCCGTAGCACTATCTTGATCCCAGAGATTGTGCGCAATCGGTTGTTACATCATTAAGAGTATACCCAAAGAGGTCGGGGTCCGTCATGAAAATTTTAAAGTAGCTCTACACCCGAATTTCCTTGATTATGAGGTAGTAATCAGAGGGACGCTATCCGCGAAAGAACGGACGGAACTATGTTCACTCCTGAAGAAAAACTTAGACATATTCGCATGGCAACCGTCAGACATGACAGGAGTACCGCGATCAATAGCGGAACATCGACTCAATATTCAAGAAGGGTATTCGCTTGTTCGACAGAAGAAAAGGGGCCAGGCCTCGGAGCGTGCAAAAGCCATCCAAGCGGAGGTACCAAAACTAGTAGAGGCAGGAATCATGAGAGAAGTCTATTACCATGAATGGTTGTCCAATCCAGTCATGGGGAAAAAGCACGACGGTGGCTGGCGGATGCGTGTGGATTTCATAGACTTAAACAAGGCATGTCCGCGGGATTGTTACCCCCTTCTGAAAATTGACTGAAAAGTTGAATCTCTCTACGGATACCCCTTTAAGTATTTCTTGGACGCTTATAAAGGTTATCACCAGATACAGATGGCAGAGTCAGACGAAGAGAAAACGGCTTTCCACACCAGCCAAGGGGTATATTGCTATACCAAAATGCCTTTCGGCCTCAAAAACGCTGGCGCCATGTACCAACGGCTGGTGGACAAGGCTTTTGATAGCCAAGTAGGAACATAGAAGTGTACATTGATGACTTGGTTATTAAGAGTCATACAGAAGCGGAAATGCTAAGAGATATTGATGAAATGTTTTGTATGTTACGCAAAATCAACGTGAAGCTCAACCCCAAAAAATGTACATTTGGGGAAGTGGAAGGAATGTTCCTAGGATACATGATTAGCCTAAAGGGATAAAACTGTGCCCTAACAAAATGGAAGATGTATTATAACTCCCGTCCCCACAAACAATCAAAGAGGTCTAGAGCCTCAATAAGAAGTTGACTAGTTTGAACAGATTCCTCTCCAAGTCAGCGGAAAGGTCCTTGCCACTAATCAAAACTTTGAAGAAGTGCATTAAAAGTGACTTTCATTGGACACCAAAACACTAGTCTATTTCATAAGCCGCGCACTGCAAGGCCCCGAACTAAACTATACCCCAATGGAAAAGATAGTCCTAGCACTGGTTTTCGCCGCCAAGAGGTTACAAAGATATTTCCAAGCACACCCTATCGCAGTTATCACTGACCAACCCATCAAACAAATAATATCACGTCCCGACGTAGCAGGACGATTACAAAAATGGAGCATTATGTTGGGAGAACACAATATCACGTATCGACCGAGGACATCTGTGAAAGGACAGATCCTAGCGGATTTCCTTGTAGAGAGGCCGGATGAAGCTCCGCCAGATACATCAGTGGGGGAAACCCTGCAAGAGCCGTGGACACTGTTCATGGATGGATCATCATGTGTAGACGGATCAGGTGCTGGCTTAATACTGACAAGCCCGGAGGGAACATAGTTTACATACGCGCTAAGGTTTCAGTTCACCGCTTCTAACAACGAGGCAGAGTATGAGGCATTAATAGCTGGCCTACGGATCGCAGCGTAGATGGGAGTGCGCAATATACATGTGAGTGTAGATTCTAAGCTGGTGGCAAACAAAGTCCTAGGGACATACGTCGCCAAAGAAGAAAATATGATCAAATACCTTGAGAAGGCCAAAAGCCTGGTCAGCGGCTTCGCTAACTTTTCTATAAGATAAGTCCCAAGAAGTAAAAACAAGAAAGTGGATGCCCTGAGCAAGATTGCGTCAACCAGCTTTGCTCACTTATCAAAACAGGTCTTGGTCGAAGTACTTAAAGAAAAATCCATATAAGAGAGGGAAGTGGCGACAGTAGTAGAGGAAGATGGACCAACATGGATGACACCGATAATGGAATTTTAAAAGATGGGACCCTTCCAGACGATAGAAAGGAGGCAAGAAAACTTTGTATCAAGGCTAGACAGTATGAATTGTTGGAAGGGATTCTTTACAGGTGGTCGTTTCTAAAGCCGTGGCTAAGGTGTGTCAGACCACTCCAAGCGGATTATGTGATCCGAGAAATTCATGAGGGGTCATGCAGTATGCACGCAGGACCACGGTCCGTAGTGGCCAAAGCCATGAGATTGGGATATTAATGGCCAACCATGCATCATGATGCACGTGATATGATACGCAAATATAAAGATTGTCAAATACACCGCCATGTGCCAAGAAACCCCCAACAGCCGCTAACTCCCATCACGGCTCCATGGCCATTCTACAAGTAAGGAATTGACATAGATGGTCCCTTCCCAGAAGGACCAGGAAAGGTTAAGTTTTTGATAGTCGCTATGGACTATTTTACGAAGTGGATAGAGGCAAAAGCTGTGGCGACAATCAGCGGCAGTCAGGTGAAGAAGTTCGTGTGAGACAACATAGTGTGCCGCTTCGGCATTCCAGGAGAGATAGTCTCGAAAAAGGGTAAACAGTTCAGCGACAACCCGTTCAAGGATTGGTATGAGAAGTTGAACATCACACAACGCTTTGCCTCAGTAAAACATCCACAGTCTAATGGACTCGTGGAAAGAGCAAATAGGAGCTTGGTGAAGGAATCAAGGCCCACCTGGGCGAAGGAAACAAGAGCTGGATAAAAGAACTCTCCCGTGTCCTTTGGGCCCATCGTACGATGATTAAGTCAAGTCACTGTAATACCTCTTTCTCCTTGACGTATGAAACAGAGGCCATCATACTTGCAGAAGTTGGAATGCCAACGTACCACACCGCAGTAGTGGACGCCGTGCACAATGATGAGGAGCTACAGCTAAATTTGGATTTACTGGAAGAAAGGCATGAACGCGCAGCAATTAGCGAAGCCAATGCCAAGCTGAAAATAACAAAGTACTACAATGTTAGGGTCCGAGGTGTTACTTTTAGACCAGGAGACTTTGTTTACCTTAGTAATGATGCAAGTCATGTTGTGGATGGAGGGAAGCTTGGCCCAAAGTGGGAAGGACCTTATGAGGTCACGGAAGCACTCGGAGATGGAGCGTACAGGCTAAGGTCTATGGACGGAACGATCCTTCCACAAACGTGGAACATCGCCAATCTCAAGAAATGTTATCTCTGAGCAATGGCATGGATGAGTTTGCATTATGATTAGGGCTCCCAATAAAGTAATCCATGTATTTTTATTCCACTCTTTGTTTTTAAGTCATGAATAAAACTCCGCGGGGTCTAGCTAACCCTGCGACTTCTTTATATGAAAATTTTTCTAAGTAAATCTTTCTTTTCTTTAGTATAATTTACTTATTATTCCATAAGTGCATACACAATATGGTGGATATCTTTGGATATCTATAGGTTAAGCACCCTAATAATTGCTTGCCATGTAAGAGGGTTACAACCCAGCCGACCATGGATTATGTATCCTTGCTTGTTGTGTACCTAAGACGTTAGCTACATAGGCAAAGACTCCCACAGAGCATATAAGTTGCTACACGTGCAACACAATATACATTACTAATAAAACAGGGAACTAATGTACAATATGGTTACCCACGGACATCCGTGGGTACATTACATCAAAATATTGTCTAAGTGCAACAGGCTGCACTATTTCCATTCCAAATTATAAAAAGGTGGCAAAGAGATGGATCGTTGTAGTCTTGGATGTGGTTCATCTTCCTCGTCAGCTACCTCGGTCTGTGTGGCGGCATCCGCCAACATAATCGCCAGCCCCTAGGGAGCGATAGTAGGCACGAATACGGGGATGCCGTCGGATCTGGCGTGATGAGCGGAACCAATCCCATGGGTGCGACAAACCACCCTGCACTTCTTCTTTTTTCAGCCCGGCTTATGTTAGCCGCAATGGCATCTTCCAACAACATCTCTTCTTTGAATGCCCAAGGATCTCTAGGGTCGCGTACCTCAGGGTATACGAGGATCTTTAGTTAGGAGGAGCTAGGGCGAAGGTCACGAATCCACTAGGGGGCATCTTCTCCGGAATCATTCTCTAAGTATAAACATGCCATGATTAACTCCATATGGGCATCCTTCAATCCCTCCAGCTGATCTTCAAAACCTTCAGGTCTTGGAGGGCCTTGACATACTTGTTATCGGCCTCAGGGTCATATGCTTCAATAACCGCTAAGTCTTGGTCGGCCTTCCCATGATCTATACCGTGTTTCAGACCTTCGTTTATACCTTTAACAAGTCCCGCGGACACAACATCAGCAAATGCCTGCCTTAGCTCTGGGGACTCGGAACACTTCATAACGGCCAGGCGCAGGCCGTGCCCAATGACCCAGCGATGACCCTCGATCACTGTCAACTTGTGCGGATATAACTCCTCGTCAAAATCCACACTTAATTTATCCAGACTTGCATCCATCTCCGCACAACGTTGTTCAACCTTGTCATCTTCATATTTTTTGAATTCTTCAAAGGCGGCTTTTATTTCTTTCCTCGCTCGTGACTTGTGCTTGAAAGTTAGATACCTGTTGGGACAACTGATTGTTGCTAACTTGGAGGTCCGAGAACTAGACGCAGAGGCTTTCTAATTCCTTAGTTAGTTTCGTATTCTTAGCCTTTGTGGCTTTCTTCATGCCTACCTCGGCCTTAAGCAGGGCCTCTAAGCTCTTTGTCTGATTATGAAGGTCGTGTACTTCCGCTTCCACAGCCCGGATGGATTTAATTTCTTGATCCAGCTTTTTTATCTCTTCCTCCCTCGCTTAGATCCTCTGATCCTGTCTGGCTATCTTGGTTGTGGCCTTCTTCAGTAATTTGGCCTCTTGTTCAAATCTTAGCCTCAATTGAGAACCCATAGCCACCTTCCGCGCGAGGTTTATATTATACTGGCTCAGAAAGTCAGTTTTGGGCAAGTGGTACAATTTAGAGAAGTACCCCGGTGGTACTATGTGATATACCATGTCTTGGCACGCGTCTAGGGTGTCCAGGTGGCAGTTGTTGGTCACGCCCCACTCTGGCTGATAGATACCTCCTGGCGACCCGTCTACGGAAGGGAAGGAGGCCGATTTCTATGACTCCGAACTCTCCACAAAAATCTGGCCTTGCACCTCCTTGGTAGCAACTTTTTCGGTGGGGATCTCGGTGGCCGTTTTCCTGGAAGACCTGCATTCACATTATGAGGCACATGTGATTTGTTAGTATGACTACACTTGTGGAAAAAACAACAAAAAAATAATAATATAAAACAAAGAAAATGTTAAGACCGGATCACTTACTGGGCAACGTCTCGCTCGGGGTGCGGTTGCGGTTTCGCATAAGACAGCGGATCTGGATCGCTCACGCTCTTCGCATCAGCAGGAGTCTCTTATAGAGCAGGTGTGAAGAAGGTGGAGCCCGCTTCTAATCCCATTGAAGCTAGAGATTTCCCTTCGATGGGAATCTGTGCAGGGCGGAAGGCAGCATGATCCTTTCTCAACACCTTGGGTAGTGCATTTGCGTTCGTCCTCATCATTGCCCCTTTTGCGATGCCTTTTGTTCACAAGGGACCTCATGGCGGCCACTTCCTTCTCCAGATCTGGTTCTAAAACGACCTCCGTGGTCGTTGGATTTTCTACAGGTAGGATTCCACGCGACAATTCGTCCTGGACTTGATCTTCCGTCCCGTCGCTCTCATTAATTAATGGGGGTGGGTTTTCGTTGGCAAAATCCAGCGGTAATTTCTCTAGGGCGGAAGGTGTCCCTGAGGATCCTGACGCCACGGTCTTGTCCTCCATATTTATCACACGGCTTGCAGTGATAGTCAGTAGCGACACTTCATGGGCAGCGCGAGGTCGAGTCCCGGTCTTCACCTTGGTAGGATTCGGGGCACTGATCAAGTTGAACAAGTCCATATCTGCATTCACACGGGAATTGTTAGTATATTTTCATGAATATGTGAGGTAAAGACAGTTTATAAACACCCACCCTGGTCATCGTCATAGAGGAATGTAGGATACACGTCATCCCCCAAAAAGTAGCGCCGACTCAGCCCTACTAAGCATAATAGGGCTTATGGTTATTTTTCGATAGGGGTACGGCGTGTGTTCAATGTCGCCACGTCCGCCGCGGAATAAGAGTCTGTTGATGGCATCCCATCCTTTGGGGCGTTTGTGCGCCATTCCACGGCGATGGGGAATATTCTCTCATCCACCCAGAAGAATCGGTTGTTCCAGTTCTTTAGGGAGTCTAGGGGCTTCGTATAACACCGAGGGGTGTTCTTCCCCGGCCGCTTGCTAAACGACATCAACCCCGAGTTGTA
>BQNB010154246.1:0-15543 GCA_026074375.1 Tanacetum coccineum | reverse complement strand
AATAAACCCATATAATAAGCTAATAAGTGACCAAATATGCTTATTAGTAATAAGCCCTTTAAACAAGCTAAATGTTGTATTTGTATAATACAGTAAGCTGTAAGCCTGTAAAATAATCTCTTCTAAACACCCCCTTATTTTATTTTAAGTTACAATACGCTAATAATAAGTGACCAAATATGCTTATTAGTAATAAGCCCTTTAAACAAGCTAAATGTTGTATTGTGGTTCACTATATTAGCCAGCGCAATAAACTAAAGAGTAAAATAAAAGGGGCTTATATGTTAACGTAAAACCGATAGACGATAGTAGGGGTGCTCACGGTCCGAAAACCGGACCGGACCGACCAAAACCGGACCGGACCAAAACCGGACCGGACGAAAACCGACTTTGTCCAAAATACCGGACCGAAATGGTCCGATCCGGTCCGGTCCTCTTCGGTCCTCGGTCCAGTCCGGTCCAACAAGGCATAATTGCCGGTTTTTTAGTAAGACCAAACCGACCGGACAGTGGACCGAAAATAAGGAAAATGATGGACCGAGGACCGGACCGAAATAGGTTCGGTCCGGTTCGGGCCGGTTTCTCGGTCCGGTCCGGTCCGCGGTCCGTTTTGCTCACCCCTAGACGATAATATGATAAAGTATAAACTGTTGCTGTTATTTTTCGTTTCTTTGTTTCCGTAAACTTTCTACTTATACTTGGTTTTTTTGTTTTGATTTTGTGGCTGCAGGTATTCACGAGGTTAGCCCAGTGTCTTTAGCATCCCGCGTTTCTTTTTTTTTTTATCATTTTTCCTAAATATTGTTCCGTCAAAAATGTTAAAAGTGATACTTTTTTCGCGTGCAGGAAATGTTGAAGGATGTGGTGAGAACCAAGACTTACCAAAACGTTATCTACAAGAACAAACATTTATTCATGAACAAAATTGTTCTTGATGTTGGTGCCGGGACAGGCATACTATCCCTCTTCTGTGCGAAAGCTGGAGCAAAACACGTCTATGCTGTACGTATCCTGTTTAAGCTGTTTATTTACTAAAAGTTTGTTGTCTTTTTGTCGATTTCAAGTATAACAAGCTGTTTGTTTGCAGATCGAGTGCTCGCAGATGGCTGACAATGCAAAAGAGATTGTTAAAGCGAATGGTTTTTCAAACGGTAATAATATCTTTGAAATTTGAGGTCGTGCATTTCTTAAGAGTATTTGATTGACTAGAAAACTAAATCGTCGTTTTTTTTGCCTCAATGTTACAGTTATAACTGTTTTGAAGGGAAAAGTTGAAGAGATCGACCTTCCGGTTCCTAAAGTCGATATTATTATTTCCGAATGGATGGGGTACTTTCTATTATACGAGAACATGTTAAATACAGTTTTGTATGCTCGCGACAAGTGGCTAGTAAGTTTCACATTTTTTTTGCCGTTTAGTTAATGTTTCGTTTTAGCATTTTGACGCCTTTTATGTAATTGACATTTGTTTTGCACAGGTTAACGATGGGATTGTGCTACCTGATAACGCTACTCTCCATCTGACAGCAATAGAGGATTCCGAGTACAAAGATGACAAGATTGAATGTAAGCTTCAGTTTTTAAGTCAAATCCACAAATTGTCTTCGTTTTCGTTAAGATTTGTTTGTTATTGGCGCAGTTTGGAAGAATGTATACGGCTTTGACATGAGCTGCATCAGGAAGCAGGCCATGACGGAACCTCTTGTTGACACGGTTGACCCAAATCAGATTGTTACAAATTCCGTGTTGCTAAAGGTGGGTCAAAATTGTCACCTCGAGTTAAAATCTTGTGGCCACATGTCCTTATCTCACAGTGATTTAATTGATCATACAGTCGATGAATATATCCAAGATGACCTCCGGGGATGCATCGTTCACAGCCCCTTTCAAGCTTGTGGCAGAACGTGATGACTACATTCACGCTCTTGTGGCATACTTTGACGTCTCTTTTAGCGTGTGCCACAAGATGACAGGATTCTCTACAGGTTAGTAGTATTCTAGTAACCACTACGGTTTTCCAAAGCCCACTTGAAACGACTTAATTTTGATCTTGATCTTTTGTTACTTCTAATATAGGTCCAAAATCAAGGACCACGCATTGGAAACAAACGGTGTTATATCTTGAAGACGTACTGACTATTTGCCAAGGTGAGTCTATTACCGGAACAATGACAGTGACACAGAACAAGAAAAATCCTCGTGATGTTGACATCACTCTCAAGTACTCATTCAATGGTCGCCGTTGCAATGCTTCAAGGACCCAGCAATTCAAAATGCGTTGAAAACATTTGGGAACAGACCTCCTACTCGACCGAGAAGAATATTGGTCGTTTGAGTCGAGGTCATGCAATTATGTAATCTGTACAATCCCAGTATGTGTATCAAGTTTTGTATCGAAAATTGATTATTTTCATTTATGATTTTATGTCATTTTAATGACTCTGGGTTATTTGATGGTTGCGAGTGATCTGTGTTTTAAACCTTAGTAATCCCATTTGTTGCTTTTCGTCAATTTTTTATGTAATACTTTTTTTGTGTTTTCTAAAACAAACAATGAAAGTAAATTTTAAGGCACGAAAAAAGGGAAATGGAGGGAAAATCGGTTGGTATATTAACCACAAATAGTTAGTACTTATAAAGATTGGTTAAGAATTATACAGAGAGAAAAAATCCATCAAAAAAGGAAGAAAGTAGAGAGAAAAAGAAAAAGAAGAGGAAGGGCTTCTTGGGTTCGATCGGACACAGACACCGCGGCCATGGCTCATTCCGGTCATTCCATTGCCGTTGATTTGCCAACTATCCATCTTCCCGGCAAGGTCAGTCATTCCTATATGAATATGTATCGTTTATTTAAGATTTTCTGCAATTTGAAAAATCAGAATCTTTAATGACGATTAATGTCTCCTCAAATCCTACGATTTTGACCCCGAGGGGATGTTTATTTATTCAGGAACATATCATTCGGACTGGCTGCGGTTCTGTGTCTGTTACTGTGTATGGAAATCAAGAAAAGCCACCATTGATTACTTATCCTGATTTAGCTCTAAACCGTCAGCAACTCTATATCTTCAATTTTAACATAGCGTTTCGTCTAATGTATGTTAGTATTTTATAATTTGTTTGTGCATATGATGGACAGACACGTCATGTTTCCAAGGACTCTTCATGGCTCCCGAATCAGCTTCCTTGCTACTCCACAACTTCTGCATTTATCACATTAGTCCACCTGGTCACGAGGTCTGTTAGTTTCTCGAGTCTCGACTTTTTGTTTGAGACTATTAAGCACCCATACATTTTAACATGAGTCTTTTCAGTCAGGAGCTGCATCGATTTCTACACATGATCCCGTGCCTTCTATTGAGGAACTTAGTGATCAAATCCTCGTGGTCCTTAATCATTTTAGGTACTCACAATGTGCTTGTAGTTAGGTTATCTTATGGTCAAGATCTTCGAGAGATATAGTACACATAAGTGCTGTTTTTTTTGTAGACTTGGTTCGGTGATGTGTATGGGAGCTATGGCGGGTGCCTATGTCCTTACACTATTTGCGGTACGTAGCAAACATAAACCATGAACTTATCTACTCATCATGTTTGACCAATTATGTTTTTTTCTTCATGCAGATAAAGTATAGTGAACGGGTTAATGGTTTGATACTTATATCCCCAATATGCCGAGAACCTTCTTGGAATGAGTGGTTTTACAATAAGGTTGGTTATACGTCGTACACTTTTTCCACATACGTAGGAATTTTCTCGGTTTATATTGATTTTAACAGTAGTTCTGGTTTGTAGTTCATGTCGAAATTGCTCTATTACTATGGTATATCGGACTTGTTAAAGGAAATGTTGATTCACAGATATTTTAGTAAGGTATTTTCTGATTCTCGGGGGCTATTTCATTTTGTTCCCTCGAATATCTTCTAATACTATATATAATTATAATCACAGTATTTCTATGGATTCGATCAGGAAGTCTGCGGTAATCTACATGTCCCGGAATCAGATGTGGTTCGAGCTTGCAGGAAGGTTAGTTTTGTGGGTCCCATTTTTATGTCTCCAAACATCAGGTGAACGGGACTAACTATCATATGTTCGTTTTTCACCTGCAGTTATTAGACGAGAGAGATAATATTAACGTGTGGCGGTATCTACAAGCAATTCATAGGTAGAGATAAAATAAGATTTCACTCATCTTTATATCCATAGGTGGCAAATGAACGGGTCGTTTAAGGTTATGTTTTGTCTCTGACGGGTCAAATGGGTGAAAAAAAGCCGAAGGAGGTCATAGGGGTTCTAAGTCCTCCATACAACATGCTAAGTCACGTTATTAGAAAAAGAAAAACATTAATTCTCATAATATATGTTTTTCTTAATCGTATCTAGCACAAAATTTATTGGCATAGATAGTGGATAAATTTTTTTTGGGTCAACCCGAGAGGTACTAAATTTACCCGTTTTGACGTGTTACCCGACCCACCTGACTCCCTGATTTTGCCACCTCTATTTTTTTTACTAGAGTTTGTTACTGTTGGATAAGTTGTTTTTTTCTCTAATGAATATTTTGTTGGAATGAGTAGAAGGCGCGACATCACTGAAGAATTAGAGAGTTTAAAATGCAAAACAATTATTTTCGTTGGAGAAAGCTCCCCGTTTCTTGACGAATCCTACCACATGACTGCAAAATTAGGTGGAAAACGGTGTACTTTAGTTGAGGTATGTATAGACATCACAAGAAAAAAGAAAACCGACTTTACTCGCTGAATTATTAGTACTTATTATAGAATATGACCCGTATTGATATAGGTACATGCATGTGGATCAATGGTGACAGAAGAACAACCTCATACAATGGTGATACCCCTTGAGTTTTTTCTTAAAAGGTTTGGATTGTATAGGCCATGCCAGTTTAATGATAGCCCGAGGAGCCCAGTCAGCCCGGGCGGTGTCGATCCTGAGCTTCTCTACCCTAACAAAATGGGCTTGAAGCTTAGACCGATAAAAACACGGCTAGCTCCTCCCCAACCTCGTACCAGCAAGAGCTAGCACTTTCTTTCTTTCGTCCTACGTAAACAGATAGAGAGGCATTTTTAGTTCATTTGTAGTCTTTTATGAATCTTGAAATCTGTATTATGTAAAGATGAAAAATATATTCATGCCTTCCTAGTTTGGGTCAGAACGAGTGATTTTTTACTAATGCAGGTTGGGTTGATGTATCAGAAGGTCTTATGTTTAGAATTTCAGAATTTTAGAAGACCCTTGTTTAGGTTACTTGGGTAGGGCGAGTCTTTCTGACTCATATATACACGGCCTCGCCGGTTTAATCCCGGGACCGTTTCCGACCCTTCTCTGACCACCCTCAAATGTACACACCTCACGAGGTTTGAACCCTTGACCAACGTCTTATGTAAAACATACAATAAGTGCCACCGCTATACATTAAACATAAAAACATAGTAAGGTTATTATTCTTGATGAAATATACAATAAAAGTCGATCAAAAAACAAAAAATGAAATCGATCTTGGCTAAAGGAAGAGCTTTCAGATCTCGAACATTTCTAAAACTTGGACTGTAGATTCCCGATCACATCGTTATTCGTTTGGAAGGCCTTGGCAAGAATATCTATAGATATATGGTTTGGAACCAAAAACCGCATTTGCAATTGTGACAATGCCAGGGTTTTGGCTGCTTAATCCTGAAACCGCACGTGCATTCGTCTTCCCAATGTTTCTTTGGAAATGTACGAGTCTCTTTGGGAAACGAAAACATTGCCCTTATGCAAAACTGTTGTTATAAAACGGTTTTCAGGGTTGGATGTGACGAATCCAACCTCAAGAGTGCCTTCTAAAAGTGTCAAGAGTTCAGTAGCACGAGGATGATAATGAGGTGGGTTTAGAGTTTAGACCCGCTGGAACGTTGTCTACACGAGCCATTGAGATTCCTAAAGTGTTTTGCACGAAAGCTGGGGTCACCTTGGACCCAACTGGATTTGATGTGTTTCCCATCATGCGTTGTCCGTCAAAGTAGAAGTCATCAGCTTGAACCAAACTTGGATCTTTGCAGGCGAATCCGTTCACCAAAACTGTAATAAGTTTATTAAAGTATGTTTAACACATTGATCTATTCGACCCGTTTATATTATAGCTAGAGCTTTTATCCCAACCCATTTGACAGCCAAACACAGGCTATAATGATCTGTCTGGACAACAGTTACTGGATGGAAAGCACCAAATCACCTATGTTTAAGGAACAAGCAGATGCTATTAAATTCTATTGTAACATTAAATTGAAGGTAGTAATTTCTTTCTTTCTATTCCTTTTAGCACGGTTTCTTTTTGTTGTTGACTCCCCCTTTTTTTTACAGTCTCACTCGCTCGTGGGTGTATGTGCAATGGCTGATGCTGCTCTTGGTTTTCTGATTTACCCTACCAATGATATTGATAAAATCATGCTTACCGTTAATGGTTAGCTGCTTCGTTTTATTAATTAATTGGCTATATATACTTGTAGTATTCAAGAAAGTGATCATGTTTATTGTTGTTACTCAGGTATAAGGATTGGCGGAAAATTGCGCTTCTTAGAAGCGGCCGCAAATGCTCATTCTGGTTTGGTGGGTGAATTGTACACACCTATGAAAAAAAGGATTGTCTTTTTTGCTGGAAGGTATGTATGCTACTATATTCATTACGTAGTTTACTAAATCTTAATTTTATATCTCTATCCGCGTGTCTGGCTTTCAGTTCTCTATATTGTCCAAAGGATGATGCATGGATGTTAGGAGAAACTTTGAAAGACATCAATGTAGCTTCTGATGTTATCACCTTTGGTAACCCCTACTATAAAAAGAGGAAAGTTTTCGACTGCTTTATTCAATCTGCAAATAATAAGGGCAACGACTGCAGCATTTGCCATGTTCTACCTGAATCTTCTATCTCTGAGGCCCTATCCAGGTTTAATTATAATCTGTTTGCTTAATTGGACTCTACAGCTTTTTTCTTTCTTTAGATATTGGTTTAATTATATTTACTTTTTCTATCAGGTCTCAAGTCATCATCCCTCGTGTTGAAGGAGGAAGCAGTTCAAAACCACCTTCTAGTATTTCCGGGGCAATTGACATCTATGTGAAAGCTCCTAGTGAACCCACTGATGTCAATACAGACTGTAACTATTATTATTTCACACGTTTCTTCAAGATTTTAACATTTTTTTCTGCATTTTTAGGTCCCTTTTGCCAAAGGGTACTTTTAACTCTTGAAGAAAAGAAGGTTCCCTACAACACCACTTTTATATCTTTGGACAACAAGCCTGAATGGTGATAATTTTATATATAAACTTTGAGTTTTTAGTATAAAGGATTGGTTTTTATACGGTTGAGTGCTTGTTTGTTTTTGTATAGGTTTGATGGAACGATGACACTGCCTTTGATTAGCTTTGATGATGGAAACTGGGCTTACGATTCTGATGTTATTGTGGAGATGATTGAAAAGAAGCATCCGGAACCCCCTCTCGTACCTCCACCTCATTTAGCCTATTTGTAAGTTATATTCACCCCTTGTATGCCTTTATATATACCATATTTGTAATTATACAAATACATACAACAACCATCTTACCAAACTTTTTTATAAAAGCTACGGTTAGTTTTGCAAAATATACAAAGACTCTTTGCATTGTAGTGATAGAGTTTGCAATAGTGGGTGTTTGAGATTGTTTACTGAAACTGTAGCAATAAGCCGTTGTAAATAAGCAATTTCTTATTTTAATTGCAGAAACTCAGTTTAGAACTTATGCAATATTAGGTTCTTAAGTTTTGTGGGATTTGGTTGTTGTTTACATGTACCTTGAGTCCTCGCCTCTTGTTGTACTTTTTTTTTCTCTTACTTTGCTCATATTGGCGACTAATGCATTTATAAGTTACTGCGAGTCATAATTATCATAAGCAACAACAAAAGGTTACAGGTTTAGTCGAATAATCACCATTGGTGAATCCATTTCACGACCTCTTCATTTTCTGTTGTGACATGAAATTGTAGGGGGTTAAAAATTCTCCCAAAGCTTGCGGGATTTTTAAAAAGCAAGGACGATACGGACGAGAATGATGCGAGTAAGCAAGCTTTACTTGATGAGTTGAAGAGATTGGAAGTGCACCTCTCAAAATATGTATGTTTTTAGTAAACAAGAGATGATCGATCTATTGAGTGAATACACGATCTTAGTGTTTTATGGAAATGATGACTAATTTGGAAGTTATAACATCTAAAGGGGTCTTATGTTAATGGAGAAAGGATCACAGCCGTTGATTTGAGTGCGCTTGTTTGCTTTATAAAAAATGGACTGTTCGTAAAGATCTTACTGCTGTGCAGAAATACAAAGAGGTACACCACTTGCTTTTTTCAATTCTCAATCTTTTCTTGATAATTGTTAAGTCTCCCATGTGTACGAGTATTCCAGCGTTGATTAAAAACACTTGAACACCTTTTGCACACCTAATTGGGGCATCGTGTTGTTGTAATTGGCTAATTGGTGAAACCTTCATTCAAAGTTCCACTATTGATATAAAGAAATTGGCTCATGAGATAAAAACATATGAAATAGGTCTTCAAGGGTCTCGGATTTCTGCTTGTCATTAAAGATCAGCATGGTGTAAACTAATATGCTCTATGTCATATACATGTGTGTGATCACAACTCGAGTTTTCTTTGATGTTTTTTATGCAGTCTCTCAAAAATCTTGAATCGTTTGAGAATACCAAACCTTCTCCAGAGAATGTCAATGAAGGATGGCGCCAAAGGTTAACGTGTAAATGAAGCCATGCCAAACTATAGCTTTAGTAACTTATCATGTGCACTTATTGTCAAGGATCTCTTAACAACTGTACTAGTTATAAGACTCATGTACGCACGGGTTGAACCATAAATCAAATCTATTTAATTATCGTCTATCATGCATGTTGAGAACTATTACATTGATACATCATGTTGTCTCATGAAGACCTTATTGGTTCTAAAAAAGATTGAAGACGTGAGATCTTGTTCATGTAATGCAGATGAGCATACCTATGCTCTAGAACCAATTTGAGCCTTAACATGCTTGTAGTAATCCTCCTACGTATAAAACACCAAGCTAACCTTACTATATGGTACGTGGCTGAATTAGTTTCTAAAATCTAATTCTTTTATAGTTACTTATTGTCCAGTAAGAGACTGGATGATCTTTATGGCTAACCAAATTGATCCCTCTAACAGCAACAAGTACATCAATATGAGTTTAATGATAGCCCGAGGAGCCCAGTCAGCCCAGGCGGTGTCGATCCTGAGCTTCTCTACCCTAACAAAATGGGCTTGAAGCTTAGACCAATTAAAACACGTCTAGCTCCTCCCCAACCTCGTACCAGTAAGAGCTAGCACTTTCTTTCTTTCGTCCTACACAAGCAGATACAGAGGCATTTTTCATTCATTTGTAGTCTTTTATGAATCTCGAACTCTGTATTTTGTAAAGATAAAAAATATAATCATGCCTTCCTAGTTTGGGTCAGAATGAGTGATTTTTTACTAATGCAGGTTGGGTTGATGTATCAGAAGGTCTTATGTTTAGAATTTCAGAATTTTAAAAGACCCTTGTTCAGGTTACCCGGGGAGGGCGAGTCTTTTTGACTCAGATATACACGGCCTCACCGGGTTAATCCCAGGACCGTTTCCGACCCTTACCTCACCACCCCCCAAATGCACACACCTCACGATGTTTGAACCCTTGACCTCTTGTTTGAATTAGATCGTCTTTTGTAAAACATAAAAACATAGTAAGGTCATTATTCTTAATGAAATATACAATAAAAGTCGATAAAAAAACAAAACAATGAAAGAACTACACATGAAGATAAAGTGTTGTTTGATAGCCATAAGCTATATAGTTTAGATTTGTGTAAATTGAGCTTTCGGATATCGAACATTTCTAAAACTTGGACTGTAGATCCGCGATCACATCCTTATTCGTTTGGAAGGCCTTGGCAAGAATATCCATAGATATATCTGGTTTGGAACCAAAAACCGCATTTGCAATTGTCACAATGCCAGGGTTTTGGCTGCTTAACCCTGAAACCGCACGTGCATTCGTCTTCCCAATGTTTCTTTGGAAATGTACAAGTCTCTTTGGGAAAACGAAAACATCACCCTTATGCAAAACTGTTGTTATAAAACGGTTTTCAGGGTTGGATGTGACGAATCCAACCTCAAGAGTGCCTTCCAAAAGTGTCAAGAGTTCAGTGGCACGAGGATGATAATGAGGTGGGTTTAGACCCCCTGGAACGTAGTCTACACGAGCCATTGAGATTCCTAAAGTGTTGAGTCCTGGCAATTCTTGCACGAAAGCTGGGGTCACCTTGGACCCAACCGGATTTGATGTGTTTCCCATCATGCGTAGCCCGTCAAAGAAGAAGTCATCGGCTTGAACCAGTCTTGGATCTTTGCAAGCGAACCCGTTCACCAAAACTGTAATAAAATTATAAAAGTATGTTTAATGTTGGATATAGTAGGTTTCTATGCATTGATTCAGTTTGCTAACTTTTAACACATTGATCCATTCGACCCGTTTGACATCCAAGTGACAAACATAACCAAATTGACCCGTTCAAGTAACGGCTAAACTTGTCACCTCTTATTAAGCTTTAACACAGATCAAATATACAAATGAGTGAATTACTGTACCTTGGCTATTCATGTCAGCAACACAAAAATCTTGAAGAGGACTAGGTTCTGACGCCATTGCAGCATAGACAACGAGAGCTAGAATCACTAACAAGCCGAAAACAAGAGCCATTGGGTTAAGTTGTGTAGGAAAAATGTGAGAAAGAAGAGCTGCTTATATAGTGAAAAGAAAACATAGAGACTATGGCCGTCCTAACAACAATATTTTTGAATGAGTCTCATAAGAAAACATTGAAACAGTCAAATTACATAAAATTGTGAGCAGGTAAATGTGATAAACGGATAAACGGATGTGGTTTTCCCTGTTCAGATTACTCGGGAAGAGAGAGCCTTTTTGACTCAGATGTACGCGGCCTCACCGGGTTAATCCCGGAACCGTTTCAAACCCTCCATGGCCACCCACAAATGTACAAACTTAGCGAGGTTTGAACCCTAATTACGTATTGTTTGACATTCAAAAAACTTGCTACTAAGTCATTTGGTCATGATTAAAACATTGAAACAGTCAATTTACATAAAATTATGAGTAGGTAAATGTCCATAAACAAAATATTTATTTTTAAGTGTTTGTTAATGTATTTTTGATAATTTTACTAGGTAGTGGTTACATAGTGATTTTGTATGACATTATACATGAGCTAATGTACTCCAAGATTTGGTCTTTAGACATGCATAACGAGCGACCCAACGATAAGAATATCAGCTTTTAAAAGCGGAGGTCAATGTTTCAAATTTAACGGGATAAAATTAATCTCCTTGTGGTCATGAAGATTCACTTGCATAGACTCCAGACTATCCAAAAAGATAGTTTTTCTGGGATTAGTCGGCTTAAAATGTCGAGTCGAAAAAAGTAAAATAAAAGATTTGGTCTTTAGACATGCACATAGGTACTACGTAATTGACTAAGACAACTAATATATAACAATTGACATAATCCATGCATGTATATACAGATAAGCCTCGTTTGCATGTGTACTAATTAATTGACAAAGTCAAGGTGCATGTGATAAACACTACGATAATCGGGCAGCTTGGAGAGGACGAATCAATCTAAAGGCGAAGACATGTCCTCGTCGAAAGTTTAAAAAAAAATATTTAGTAAATGAAGAAGTGAAAAAAGTCAAAATAGTCTGGCAGGACATGTCCTCGCCAACGGTTTTAGTCAAACTTTCTCCCCTTTTCGACAAAGTCAAAGACTTAAAGGCAATTTTTTGTCGATTTTTTTGCCAAAAGCTCGAACCCGAAGCTTCCTGCATGTGGTAACAACCTCCTGACCAACTCTGCTAGAGTCCGTCCGTTCATCAACATTTCTGATTCAGATTAGCCATTCGTTTTCTAATGTTGACGTTAAAAAAGGAAAAGGAACTATGCAATCAATTTTTTTTTAAAAAGTTACATAAATAGATCAAACATAAGATGAAAATGCAAACTTACATATAATCAATCAATAATTGGTTAGAAGAACACACAAATATTTTTGTCCCGATACAATATAAGTCGGGTTTTAAAACTTGAACTGGATGTTACTGATAACATCGTCACTAGTTTGAAACGCCTTAGCAAGCACATCAGTCGCTATATCTGGTTTTGAACCAAAAACCACATTTGCAATAGGGATCAACCCTGGATTCTGGCTACTCAACGCCACAATCACAGTTGCGCGTTTCTGTCCAAGGTTCCTTTGGTAATGCACGAGATTCTTTGGGAAAACAAACACGTCGCCTTTATTCAATACTTTAGAAATATGACGGTTTTCAGGGTTTGATGTGACAAATCCAACCTCGAGACTTCCTTTCAACACAGTCAAGATTTCAGTGGCACGAGGATGCGTGTGAGGTGGGTTAATTCCAAATGGTGCAAAATCAATACGAGCCAACGAGATTCCTAAAGTGTTGAGTCCTGGCACCTGTGCCACGAAAACCGGGGTCACCCCAAACCCGAGTGCTGTGTTTGAGATGTTTGCTCTTTTGTGGAGACCGCTAAAGTGGAAGTCGCTAGCTTGAACCAAACTTGAGTTCTTGCAAGTGACCCCATTCACCAAAACTGCAATAGTAAGTAAAGCGCGTGATTAAAAATCTAGTGATACACCAAAAAAGAACGAAAACAATGTGTTATGTACCTAGGCCACTTGTATCCGCGACACAAAAGTCTTGTAGAGGACTATGGTCCGTTGCCATTGCCATTGAGAAAACGAGAGCTAGAGCTACAAACGAGCCAAAAAAACGAGCCATCGATAGACCGAAAGGATGGGAAATAGGTTATATGAGTTCTGGATGTGATGGTTAAGAATGTAAGGGTGCTTATATAGTGAAAAAAAAAATGCATAGAATGCAGTCTAGTGAATAATTGAAACATGTCTTTTTGTTTTTGAATCTTTTGTTTAGCATGTTGTTACATGAGCTACAAATGGCTAATTAAGAAACCACATTTGAACCAAGGTTTTCAGGTTTGAATCATACTCAAGATCATTGTTGTCTTTATAAAATCGAGATCATAAAAAAAACCAGGATCTTAAGATTCTACTGTAATGTCAATTTTTCCAATAGTCTTTGTAATATTATAAAAATCTATAAATGATTATATATCATAAACACAAAATTATATATGTGTTTAATTGAATTGTTGTTCCAAATTATGATTTTGGAATGTTTTTAGAAGATTAACACATTGTTGTTTATATTCTATAAAACATAATCCATAATTTTGCAGTTTTTTAGTTTGTAATTCAAAAATAATAAGATTGGATCGAATTATACCTTAAGATCCTATAATCGAGGGATCCTGTAAGATATTAAGCTGGCAAAGATTCTACGTAAAATCATGATCATTTTACTTTGCGTAATTTTAAAATCGTAAGATTTACATATATACTAAAGAGCATCACGCACTACGACAAAAGCCCTCTTTAGTATATATGTAAATAAATAAGCCCAAACAGCCATAGCCCATTTCCAGCCCCAAGATTTAGGGGTGTTGATCGGTTTGGTTATCAAGTTTTTCGGTTAGTTCGGATATTTTTTTTGGGTCAACCCGAAAACTGAACCGAACGAACTAGAATTCAACCGAAGTGAACCGAAAACCGAATTTGAATTCGGTTCAGTTTTTGGGTTGACCCGAATAACCCGAATTACACAATTTATTTATTAAAAAAATAATTACATGCATATTTAGCAAAAAAAAAGTTATTTCAAGCATAAAATGTGTTTTTTATATTATGATAAAATTTTAATTGTCTTTTTATATATATAAATATATAAAAATATATATATATTTATATAAATTCAGATTTCGGTTCAGATTGCAAACCCATATCCAACTCGAAAAGTGAATTTGTCAGTCAAGTTTGGTTCGATTTTGTCAAATTCGTTTCGATTATTAGTTAGATTATTTTCGATTCGATTCGGTTTCGGTTTATTCGGTTTTTTTCTACCAACTTGGTCTTGTAACATTTGAACTATTAAATTATCTTATGGATTCTATTTTTATAAGAGCTGCCGAGCTGGGCCTCTTTTTTTATCTTAACACTGGGTCATAATTAGAGGAAAATTTCATTTTAGGCCCAATAGATAATGAAAGATCTGTCCAAGAAGAATCATATAGGCCCAGTTACTGTTTATATAAAGTTAAGGAATTTTATTTTCCACAATTTGGTGATCAAACATGAAACATAACTTCAATTTGCTCAAATCCATTATAATCGAAAATTTCACTTCAGTCTAATGATTCATCTGCTAATGTGAAACGGTAAACGAAGTCGTGCCTTTTGGCTCAGATGTACGTGATGTAACCGGTGTTCTCGTTCATTTCAGACTTTTCTCTAACCATCCAAATATGATATATGTTACCACTAGACCACATTTGATAACAGTATTTGTCGACGGATGACGATACTAATAAGATAAGCAACTATGCAGCCAAATTCGATATTCATAGTAAAAATATATCACAACACGAAAAATATAATCAAATTACAATAAACATTAACTTTTGTTACTCTAAAACTTCAGTTGAATGCTATTGATAATATCTTCACTAGTTTGGAAGGCTTTAGCAAGTATATCCGTCGATATATCTGGTTTTGAACCAAATACCACATTCGGAATGGAGATCAAGCCAGGGTTCTGGCTACTAAACGCGGAAATGCCAATCACATTTGTGTTCCCAACGTTTCTTTGGTAATGTATGAGGCCTACCGGGAACACAAAAACGTCACCCTTATATAGTACTTTGGAAATTAGACGGTTTTCAGGGTTCGATGTAACAAATCCAACCTCAAGGCTGCCTTCCAAAATGGTCAAGATTTCAGTGGCACGAGGATGCGTGTGAGGTGAGAGGATCCCCCATGGTGCGAAATCAACACGAGCCATTGATATTCCTAAAGTGTTGAGTCCTGGCAACTGTGTCACGAAAACCGGGGTCCTCCCAACGCCAAATGCATTTGAGGTGTTTCCCGTGATGTGCAGGCCACCAAAGTAGAAGTCATTGGCTTGAACCAAACTCGCGTTTTTGCATGTGTACCCGTTCACTAGAACTGTTACAACATGAAACCATGTTAGATTGATAAAACCCCGTAGTTATATTGCATTATATATGGAGTACATATGTATAATGAAACCTGAATGGACCTAAACCCACAATCGGGCTTTGGTCATACTAATTTTATCATCTAATATATTCATTTGTGAATTAAACTTTCTAAAAATTATATCAATGTAACAAATAAAATGATTACCAACCTTGACCATTCATGTCCGCGACACAAAAATCTTGAAGAGGACTATTGTCCGAGGCCATGGCTATTGCGAAAACAAGAGCCAGAAGCGCTAATGAGTAAAAAAC
>BQNB010154245.1:0-11045 GCA_026074375.1 Tanacetum coccineum | reverse complement strand
GAAGATAGTACAGTTAAGTTGAGATTTCATAATCAACCATGTTAAACAAATTAGTTACACTTAGAAAATAAAACAATCAAAAAGACAAACTTGCTAAGAAAAACGCAAAAGATATTTGTGGACTTATTGGGCCACTGCAATGAATTGCGAACTGGCTCATCTACTCCTTCAAGGCTTTGGTTCTTTTGGGCCTGCAGAAGAGGTCATACCAAACTACACAATAAACATATGGAGGCCTGGAGGGTGGCAAAATAAAGGCTTCAGAGGAAACAACTCTTCGGCTATCGTACCATTGCAAATTAAACTTGGCTCGAAACTCTTAAACGGTGGAATTCACAATATGCAATATTCCAAGTTTCCAACCTCTTGGTATTGATCACTCAATTTGGCTACCAATTTTCCTTTGTAATATATTTTGTGAAAAAGATTCAGTATGATAATTTAATAATCATTGTATTGATAGAATATTAGAATGTGTTAAATCGTTACAAGAAATTTTGATATAAATAGGTTGAATCAAAGGTTTTGTGGTAGTACTATAGTTGTCATGCTAGCTATAATCTAGGTGGTATACGGGTATATAAGGATAAGGTTGAGGCCATGAGGTATTAGTAACATCCCGTCTATTTAGAACACAATATTGTTCGTTTTGCTCGCAGACGCATGACTTAACTTTGTTGCTCTCATGTGAAGACTTCCCGGTAAGTCACTCATACCATTAATACTTTCACATGAGCACGCTTAATTGCTAATTTCGGAGAACTTCACTCGCAATAGACCACAAAACGCGTTGTAAGATTTTTCTAGGGTGTTACAATCACCCCCTCCTTTCGGGACTCATCATCTTGGATGATGTTTGGCCCACTATCTCGAACAGCTTAGGAGTGCCTCTTATACCACTCTTAACATCCGGTCTACTTAGACCACAATATTGTCCGCTTTGTCCGCAGGCTCAAGACTTTGCTTTGTGGTCCTCATATGAAGACTTCCCGACAGGTGACCCATACCAGTACTATTTTCACATGAGCATGTTTAACTGCCAACTCCACCTGCAGTAGATCACAAAACGCGATGTGTCGTTCTAAAGCGAATGCTATCTTATGAACCAAACATCTCTCCAAGCCAAAACCGATGTGAGATTTACCTAGGGTGTTACAGTATCCCATGTCTAGCATCCCCTTAACATGGGTTGTCATGTGAAGCTTGGAACGTAGAACCAAATCGGACAGCAAACAACCCTTTGGTCAAAATATTTGCAAGCGGATTAACATTAGAAACATAACAAACTCATAATATACCTCCCAAAACCAAATCTTTGAAAAAGTGCAGGCTCTAATTGCTTCATCTTAAGGATTAGCTACAAGATATGTAGCACCAATGTTGTTACACCATAACACCAGCGGACAACTAAGAGGATCTAGAGCTCATGAAGCATAGACATAACCCAACAAATCTCTGTTGGAAATATAGTTCAGTTGTTGGGTTAAGTTCATACCATATAATGGGGTTGGAGGCACGGAGTGTACACCCATAGGTTATTGAACACCATGACTCTGATAGTGGTTAAATGTGATGTTGATAGAAATAATGCCTAAAAACGTTATTAATATTTTTCGATCTCTCTACGTTTTGATGATCAAAAAATGTAAAAACGATTAATGAAAAATTAAATGTAAACAAGTAATTAGTAGTAAATTTTCATTTCGAAAATTTAATCACTTAAAGGTATGAATAAACAAATGTTTAATGCATTTCATGATCAAATGATTTTTTATTGTATCTCACACTTTCTATAAAAATGTCACAAACATTTTTATATCTTTTACAAAAATATTTTTAGATTTAAAAGAAATGTTTTATTCAAATTAATATTTTGAATTCAAATTTTCTACCAAAAAACGGCTAGAAATGTTCCAGAAAAAATCTCCGCCATAAAAGACAAAAAAAAAAAACATCTGGGCTGGGCGGCCTCCTTATTATAAGGGGCGGCCCCCTTAATTTTAAGAGGACCGGCACGCTAATTAAGGGGACCGCCCAGACAAAAATCCAGCTCAGCTGGCCTATAAATACTGGACTATTCCCTACTGATTTTCTCACCTTTTGCACACACTTTCTTTCTGTTCTAAATCAGTTTATATCTCTTTTCTTTCCTTTGATCATTTAATCATAAATCTTTGTTTCCAAGTGATCCAAGCTTAATTCCTCAAGTGCAAGAGAAGAATACTTTTTATCATCAAGTCAAGAAGTGTTATAGTTTAGTTGGTGTTATTGTGAAGTTGCGAAGTTGTGTATATTGTGAAGGTGTGTATCGTAGTTGTGTATATTAAGTAGATTGTGGTGATCATTGTAAGTATAGTTAGATCGGGGTGATATTAGTAAGTAGTGATAGATTGGTGTGTTCAAGATAGTGTTTAGTTGAAGTGAAGTTGTGAAGAGAAGTATAGAAAGGTTGTGAAGTGAAGTGAAGTTATGGAGTAAAGTGAAGTTGTGAAGTTAAGAAAAAGTTATGTGGTGTAGCGAAGTAGTGAATTGTCGTGAAGTAGTGTGGTTAGTTGTGATAGATTGGTTCTACCTAGGATTAGAACTCGATATTACGCTTAGTGTCGGAAATTGGTGTAAGGTAAGTTGTGTACGGTTTTCTCCGCCTAAAGGGAGCTTATTGACATAGTGAAGAAAACTCTCGAGTTTGGTGCTCGGAGAGTGGAGTAGGGCAAAGAGGTGCTTCGTTACCGAACCACTATAAATCCTCATGTTGTGGTTTGATCTTTCCATCTCTTTTCTCTTATCTTGCATTACATTTCCAATATCTTGTCATATTATTTGTTGTTGTTAAAAAAAATTGTTCATATTGTACACATTGTGAATTTACATAAAGTCGAATCTAAGTTTTTATAATCAAAGCAAACATAAAATTAAAAAGCGGTAAACTATTCAACCCCCCTTCTAGTTTTTCACAATTGGTATCAGGAGCCACGTCAAACAAGATTTTTTTAAATAAACTGTATTTTAAAACTTGAATCGATCTATGGAATCGGAAAAATATTTAAAAGGGCAATATATGCAAAGAACACCACTATTTGAAAGTGATGGATTTATTTATTGGAAAAATAGTTTCGAAACTTCTGTGAAATCAAAAGATCTAGATCTTTGGCATGGTATTACCTATGGTGATTTTTCTCCTATTCAAATTAATCCTGAAACTAAAAAAGATGAAATTGTACCATTTGATAAATAAAACGATGATCTTAAAAAAAACTTGCAAAAAATAATGAAGCTAAAACGGTGATTTATAATGCTTTACCACGTAAAGAATATGAAAGAATTTTTATGTGTAAAACCGCAAAAAAAATTTGGGACACTTTATTAATCACTCACCAAGGTAATAGTCAAGTCAAAGATAATAAAATAGATCTCCTTGTTCAAGAATATGAACAATTTACGATTCCGGAAGAAGAATCAATAGATAATGCTTTTGCTAGATTTAATACTATTATTACTAGTCTAAAAGCACTTGACATCTCTATCACTTGATGAACTTATTGGAAACTTGATAGTTTATGAAGTAATAATTAAGAAAGATTCTGAAATGGTCAAAGGCAAAAGAGAACAAATTAGATCTCTTGCCTTGAAGGCCAAAAAAGAATCAAGTGATGAAGATAGTTCGAACATTCCGATTTGAAGACGAAGAATTTATTGCCATGGCCGTAAGATTCAAGAATTTTTTCAAAAGACGATGAAGATTTGTAAGACAACCACAAGACGAAAGAAAGTAATTTCAAAGAAGTAAAAATGACAAAAATGGTAAAAGTGAAAGAAAACGCTTTAGATGTGGCGATCTGAATCATCTCATTGAAGAATGTCCAAAGTCGCCAAGAAGAAATAATCAAAGAGCTTTTATTGGAGGAGCATGGAGTGATAGTGGTGAAGATGAGGAAGAAAAGGCTAAAGACGAAACTTGTCTTGTAGCTCAAGCATCCAATAAGATATGCTTAGGAATAAAATTAGAGCCCGACGAGTGGATTAAAGATAGTGGATGCTCGAAACATATGACGGGTAACGAAAGTTGTTGGAATCTAATCTAGCTATCTAGGATTAATATCCATGATCAAGCGGAAAAATACAAATAAAACATTCATAGTTAAGAACCAGGTGTTACTTTAACGTTAAGCCTTTTCATTTTGTATTTGAATCAGGATTCAAAGGCTTTTATACTACTAAGCTACTAATATGCTAACTATAATCATAGGCGTCTTTACAAATTCTTGACGCCTTGAGTACCACACACACACTTTTGGTTTACATTGTAGAATTGAATAGATTAATAAACTTGACGCCTACCTCTCTTTATATACTAGAGAGGCTAGGGTTTACAAGACAAGATAAGAATAAGTAAGATTAGGAAACTATAAATCATTATTAAATACTATTTGACTAATCTTCAATCAGCATTAATGTTGATCTTTATCTTCAAAATCTTCCATCTTTTGTACTTTTGATATTTAGTCTTGTAGGTCCTTCATCTTTTATATCTTTTGTCATATCAACTCAAAGTATAATTCCCAACAATCTTCCCCTAGTTGATAATGACAAAACTCATAAGCACAAGCTTCCCTTGAAGCTAATATAGATGAAGAACTTCCCCTGAATCCATGCACTCTTCCCCTTTTTTTCATAATCAAATAGGAGTGCATGTAGATGATAAAACAAATAAACAAAAATAAGCTTCCCCTTAAACGAACATGTTTACCATCTTTTGAACCTCGAACTTATTAAGCTCCAAACAGTAATCATTAAGAAGATCATCTAGGTCTGCGATTCCCCCACCATCCTTAACTTACGGACCAAGCTATTATCTGCTTAGTTGTTATCGGTATATGACTCTACGAGACGTAAACAAATCGTCACGCGGTGTTCAAACTTTCGTTAACACGCGATCAACTGTTACCTAATAGAAAGTAGCCCATGTTCACGTAATTCTGCAAAATGAAATAGTCAATTTATCAAATACGTAGGCGGCACAATGCCTTGCTATCTTAAGTGTCTCATATTAGATGTATCCTTGTCGCATATTTGAACGAAATCCGCTGACACAGAATGTGCGATACCCGTTTTCATAGAATTTTGCCCAAATGTCATCAAAAAAATATTCACCAATACGTAGCATTTTTCACATCATGTCCGAGATCCAAATCACGGTCTAAAGTGTGTGTCGTCCGATATCTGTCAACACTAGCGCGTACATACTTGTTTATCGGACAAAGCAAGCGGAACTATCAAACGGTACAAACTTAAAAACTGCCATTTTAGTGACCCATTTTTCTGTCACTAAAACTGTTACTATATAGTCACTATGCTATCACTTTATTGTTGCAAAATTGTCACAAAAATCCATGCTCCTTCCTCCCATACTCTTTAGTGACACATAATTTGTCACTGTTTTGTAGTGTTCTTTCACAATACAAGCGTAGGTACTACCTTATATAGTGCGGTACAAAGTTTATAGGTCACGGAGTGAAGTCTATATCTGTCAATACCAACGGTACAAACTGGATGAGCAAGGCTAGTCAAAAACATGGACCCATTTGTTGGCAACATTAACCAAAGTCAACATTTCACGTAACATGTATACTAGGCAAGTAATTTGAACCCGAAGCAGATATAAATCATGTCCTAATAATCAGGGATTCATTAATATCAAATTTATGGAAATAAAATCCTATTCCTTAAATTTAGTATCAAGACCCCAACTACTTTCAAAATCAATGGTCTTTTCCAAACGCCATTGACGTATTAATCCCAATGTGGAATCCGTATATTCCATATACTCTGAAATCTCAACCCAACTGTATCTTCATCAAACTAATCTGCTCAGGTACCATTCAATAATATCATATATACAAACCATGATGTACCTGTTGAATGCCGGCTTGCTGTTCTTCTTGGGTTATATAAACCTATTCTTTTTCATTTTTGTGGTTTCAAGCAACATTCATACAATCGAACAGCCATAATCCGAACAACCAAACAGAATCCAAACATACATAATCTCTTCTTTTTCTAAAATAGTGTTTCCAAAAACATGCTTATTAACATCTCAAGTTATGGATCATTGTTGGTTCCAGGACCTACTTCCATAACCGCCATTGATCCATTCAGATCAAAATCAAAACAATAATAACAAGGTTTGAAAAAACGTGCTATATTATTACTGAGACAAACAAAAATTGTTCTCAGCCTCAGAGTTAATCACGTTGATCAGATCTCATCCCGTAGCCAGTTGAAATAATAATGGGGTTTGGTCCCAGACCAATACACGACATTATTATGTTATGCAATAAACAGCTTATGAAGAAAACAAAATCAAATCAAGCAGAGATAAATATGATCGAACCATATCATTTTCAGAAATAGGGTTTTGTGGCCTTCAAGAACATCATGGACAGCAACACGACACCTTGTAGATCCTAGATCGAGAGCCACGAGGCTCTGATACCACATGTTGAGAATCGATATAGCTCATCTAGGATATCATAACCATGATCCAGCGGAATAACAAATAAAACAATCATAGTGTAAAGATACAAGGTGTTAATAATAAACGTTTAAGCGCTTTCATTGTATTTGATAGGATACATAGGCTTATATACTACTAAGTACTATAAGCTAACTATTATATACTAGGCGTTTTACAAAGACTTGATGCCTAGAGTACACACACACACCTTTAGGTTTACATTGTGAATTGAATAATTAATAAACCTAGACGCCTACCTCTCTTTATATACTAGAGAGGCTAGGGTTTACAAGACAAGATAAGAATAAGTAAGATTAGGAAACTATAAATCAGCATTAAATACTATTTGACTAATCTTCAATCAGCATTAATGTTGATCTTTATCTTCAAAATCTTCCATCTTTTGTTCTTTTGATATTTAGTTCTGTAGGTATTCCATCTTTATATCTTTTGTCATATCAACTTAAAGTATAATTCCCAACAAAAGTTGTTTTCTACATACAAAGCGTATAACGGAGGGAACGTCATTTTCGAAAGCAATTTACGCGGTAACATCATAGGCAATGTCGATTCTCTGACTCCCTAATTATTGAAAATGTTGAGCACCTAGATAATTTAAAATTTAATTTGTTTAGTGTTGGTCAAATATGTGATAATAAATGTAAAGTAGTATTTACCGAACACGATAGCAAAATAATCAAAGACGAAAAGGTCATAGGTAGAGGAATTAGAAAAAGAGGGCTATATGTGATGAAATTAGAAAATAAACCGGAAGATAAAATATATCTTGAAACTTTAGATGAAAACTCTACTTTATGGCATAAGAGATTAGGTTACGCAAATATGAAATTAATTCAATCATTGGCTTCTAAGGAATTAGTTAGAAATCCACCTAAGCTTAAATTTGATCCACACTTTTGTGACGCTTGCAAAATTAGAAAGCAAACTCATGGTAGTCACAAAGCTAAAAAAATAGTATCAACAACTAGATGCTTTGATTATTAAACTTGGAAACTATTTCGGCCCATCTTGCCATTTTGGAGGTTATGGAGGAAATCGATACCCTTATAATTGTAGATGACTATTCTAGATATACACTGGACTAGTTTTTAGGAAATAAATGAAGCTTCGAAGAGTTCGAAATTTTTAGCAAAATGATTCAAAATAAATTAGGATGTTCCATAGTGTCAACTAGAACGGATCATGGTCGGGAATTCGATAATGAAGTACAATTCGGAAACTCTTGTGAGTTAAACGGAATTTCTCACAATTTCTTCGCTCCTCGTACTCCATAATCAAATGGGGTAGTAGAAAGAAAGAATCGCACTCTACAAGAAATGAGTAGAACTATGTTAAATGAACAATCCATTCCATAAAATTTTTGGTGTAATGCGGTCGATACTTCAACCTAGATAATAAATAGAATCACCATTAGACATATTTTTGGAAAAACTCCATACGAGTTATTAAGAGGTATAAAACCAAACCTTAACTATTTCAAAGTTTTTGGAAGTAAATGCTTCATTCTTAATACAAAATATTACCTCACCAAATTTGACCCAAAGTCGTATGAATGTGTCTTCATAGGATACTCTCAAAATAGTAAAGCCTATATAATTCTTAACAAACAAACAATGAAAGTCGAAGAATCCTTAAATGTGACATTCGATGAAACTCCCTCACCGCCTAAAACATCACCTTTGGAGGATGATGATTTAGTCGAAGAAGAAGCTATTTAGGTTAGTAAAACAAGAACCTTAGGAAATGATATCGAAGATAAATCTTTAGAAAATAATGAAAACATAAACATTAAAGAATCTAAGAGTCATACATTAGAAAATGTTATTGGTAATCTAAATCAAAGAACTCTTAGATCACAAGCTCAAGACAAAAGTAATTTATTTTGTTTTCTTTCAACTATAGAACCTAAAAACATAAATGAAGCTTTAAAAGATGAAAGTTGGGTAATTGCTATACAAGAAGAATTAAACCAATTCATATCAAATGATGTTTGGGAATAAGTCCCTAATCCTAAGGATATGACCATAATTGGAACTAAATGGGTATTTTGAAATAAGCTTGATGAAAATGGTGTCGTATCTAGAAACAAAGCTAGGCTAGTTGCCCAAAGTTGAATTAACAATATGGAATTGATTATGATGATGAAACTTATGCACCCGTAGTGTAGATTAGAATCCATAAGAATATTGTTAGCTTATGCATGCGCACTAGACTTCAAATTATTTTAAATGGATGTAAAGAGTGCATTCCTTAACGGTTTTATCAATGAGGAGGTTTACGTGGCACAACCTCCAGGATTCATTGACTTCGCAAAACCTAATCACGTATATAGACTTAATAAAGCGCTTTACGGACTCAAACAAGCTCTCCTAAAGCTTGGTACGATAGATTAAAACCTGTTCTTATTAACTGATTACACTTGGTTGGTCGATAGATAATACACTCTTTACTAAAAAGAAAGACCCTAATCTCATCATTGTCCAAATATATGTCGATGACATTATATTCGGATCAACTTGTCAAGAGATGTGTGATGATTTTGCCAAAATTATGCATGATGAGTTTGAAATGAGTATGATGGGGGAACTAAACTTTTTCTTAGGACTACAAATAAAACAATTAGAAGATGGTATATTCTTTAATCAATCAAAATATATAAAAGAAATGCTTAAGAAATTTAGATTGGAAGACTCTAAGCCAATGAAAACTCCTATATCTACAGAAACGAAACTCACGAAAGACGTAGAAGCGTTGAATCCGTTAGATAATACCAAATATAGAGGTATGATAGGAAGTTTATTATACTTAACGGCAAGTAGGCCCGATATCATGTTTAGTGTTTGCCTTTGTGCACGCTTCCAAGAGGATTTAAAACCTCTTACCTTAAAGTAGTTAAACGTATCTTCCGATACGTTAAAGGCACTACGCACTTAGGATTATGGTATCCTAAGGGGTCCGGCATAGAAACCATAGTATATGCGGACTCTAATCATGCGGGAGATTATGTGGACCAAAAAAGCACTAGTGGTATTTGCACGTTTATGGGATGTTGTTTAACATCTTGGTTTTCGAAGAAGCAAACCGCTCTTGCTATTTCCACTACCGAAGCCGAATATGTAAGCGCCGAAAAGGCATGTCAACAAGCACTATGGATGAAACAAGCTCTCGTAGATTATGACATTAGGTTAGATGACATCCCTATAAAGAAAATCATAAAAAGAGAAAAATCTTTGAAAATGAGAATTCGGGTGTTTTATAACTTGTGATCTCTTATCTCTCTCAAACAAAAATCTTTGCTACTTTTCAAAGGTTTAGTTTGGGATATTTCTCCCGTCGGTATATGGTCGCATCCTCGGGCATGTGATATTGCTTGGTGAGGACACACAATCGTTTAGTTTTGGGGAATTTTGTAAGTGTAAATACACATTCTATCCATTTATACGTAAAATAACCAATTAAACCCAAAAGGACCAAAAATGGCACAAAAAAATATGTTGTATTGTTTTTTTGTTTTGTGTGTGAGGTTCGGATAGTCAAAACTCACAAGAAAACAGTCAAAGTCAAGCAAACACGGACACGAGACATCCTAAGTACCGCCCCCTCCCCCCCCTTCAAAAGAAGCCAAGATCCCAAAGCCTTAGCCAATTTTCATCTACCAAGGGCCAATCTTGCAATTTCCGAAAGTTATTTATAACTTGAAAGAGAGAAAAGAAAGACAAGGGCCAAATGTGCAAACTTCCCAAACTACAACAGTTTTAACTGTCAAAAAAGGAGCGGGAACCCCTTTTACTATTCATCGTCTCCCACAATTTCACCCCCATGGTAAAACAAGGGGCAAATCAAAATTAAAGGGTGCGTTGGTCAATTCAAGGAAGCGCAAGCACAATTGAAGGGTCAATTTAGCTAAAATCAAGAGAAATCATTGGTCTACTCAAGCTTTGAGCGTACGCGGCTATGAAAGAAGCACAAATTTAAGTGGGTTTTTGTACTAAAACACTCACAAAACTAACACAAACGTCACATCAAAGAATGCCAGCCTGGCAATCCTCAGGTGTCCACAAATTGATCCAACGTCCCACAACATAGATCAAATGATTGAAGAAATGAATGGCAGAGATTAAAAGATTGGAGAGCAGGGCATGAGGACCTAGAAGCTTCAGCTTGGCACTATAAAAAGACCTCACTTCTCACACACACACCATCTAGTTTTTAGGAGTTGATTTTTAGTTTTTATTAATTTTTAGCTTAAATTCATAATTTTCTTAAATGTAATTTCCTTTTTCAAGTATTGTAATCAGCTTCTTTAATTAATGAAATTCAGTTTTTTAATGATTTAAATCTCGTTTTCTAAGCTCTCTTTTAAGTCATAAGCTCTCTTAATAAGCTAAGTTGTCTCATAAGCTAATAAGCTCATTTAAAGCTCTTTCAGTCTATAAGCTGAAATAGAGCTATTTAAATTCAGTATTAATCTTACTTAAACCTTTAATCAGTTTAATCTTATATGAATCTA
>BQNB010154243.1:0-15543 GCA_026074375.1 Tanacetum coccineum | reverse complement strand
TCAACAAGGTTTACCATTCATACGTTTCCTCCAAGCCCCAATTCTAGACGATCAACTCTAGAACGGTTACAATCTAACAGGGATTTACCTTTTCTAGGTGCCAAAGGATTGACTAGCCCTGAGCAAACGGCTACAGGTAAAGGCATATCAAATCCGTTGATGGCTGTAATGGTTTGCCAAAAACCATATGGTATTCAACTCACCAATGTTTCAAGTACTGAGAGTTGAAATGGTTTTTAGTTAACCATGGACATACACCTTTCTGGTGGCCAAAGGACTGACTACTCTAGAGTTAATGGCTAACTGGTAAAGAGACATCAAATCCATTTAAAATTTTCAATGATTCACCTCTCACAGGAGTTAACACACCTGGAAGTGATGAGAATAGACTGAAACTTTATGAATTGATGTACAAAATTGTCAAGGTTGCTGATGCAAGGGTTAAAGATTAGTTGCTGTCAAGATTTGAAGACATAAAGACTTATTATTTTGAAGACAGAAGTTCAAGACAATCCTCTTAAAGCTTAAAGTGTTTAAAGATCAAGAATGTTTTTGAAGAAACTTGAAGTTCATGGATGAAGATCAAGTTAGGGGAGGATTGTTAGGAAAATATTGTAAACAGACTTAATACTGTTAGTATTAAAGTTAAGTCTGTTAGTCATAGTTAGTACTGATAGAAAATAGTTAGTACTGTTAGTAATAGAAGTTAAGTCTGGTAGAGCAAGTTAAGTCTGCCAGCATTAACTTAAGTCTGGCAGTATTAAAGTTAATACTGCTGGGTCAGAATGTTAAGTCTGGTTGTAATTATAGTAATAGTTATCTCTTAGCGTTAATATAGGAAGAGATAAGTATTATCTCTTAACGCGTTTAGGGTTCCTTAAGTCTATAAAAGGAACATAGAATTGTATTGAAAACATATCAGTTGATTGAGCAGTCACAATCAAATAGTAATAGTAATATCAAGTTTAGTAATTTGTTCTTGTGTTCATCTTGGTATAGATATTGATATTCCGCGTCAATATTTATATTCACGGTTATTGTCTCCCATAGTATCTTTGGATTTATTCAAAGGACTATAAGTCGTTTAAGGCTCATTGAGATCCTGTTGATAAGGACCTACAAGTGACGAAGGAAGATTTTTTTAAGATGAATGAAGCGAAATATGTTGGTGTTTGTTAATGGTTATATGCTAAGTAGTTAGAGATCTTATCAGATTCACTCTTATGCCTTTAAGAGTCTCCAAGTTGCCTTAGATCATAGATTATGAGCTTTTCCCTTAGATTGATTACATATAGTGATTTATAGCAAACTACTTATCGTAAGATCGATCCCTTGGTGCCCCGAACAAGGGCGAGCATACATCAAGGGGGAGTCTTTAATCGTCAATTTCTTTCCCTCTACTACAAATCGACGATCAACCTTTTTGGATTCGACAAAAAGGGGGATAAATAGAATTTAACTCATTAATAATTTATAAACTTCTAATTTTATACTAAATGAGTTTATATTTTGTCATCATCAAAAAGGAGGAGATTGTTAATACAAATAATGTCTAAAAACGTTATTTATATTTTTCGACCTCTCGATGTTTTGATAATGACAAATGAGATAAACGTTTTCGGATATATATACATATATATATCAACTAGACTCAACTATATAGATAAAAGTCATTCAACCAACATAAGATAAGAAGCTATATAAAGACTAGCAAATGCATACTTCAAAACATAAGACTAAAGATCATTCATTAAACATAGAAATTATGTATGAAACACAATCATACAACATGCATTCATCAAGTCTAAATATTATGCTTGAAGCATAATAATACATTCTATATAAATAGAAACTACAAAGGTCCTAATTTGCCTAGATTGCCATAGGATGCCATATGACTTGCTTGCAAAAAGGAGTGGGTTGGACTTTTATTAAAAGTGAAAAATGGTAAGCATGTAACATTCTTAGTTGGTTTTTGGTGGAGAGTTTGGAGCGGAGGTGGTTGCTGGAGGGTAGTCTCGTTGAACTTGAAGTGGTGGTTGTGGGCGACTAAGAAGAAATTCCATCCAATTGAGATCTTCACTCAAAGATAGGAATTGTTTTTGGGTAAAGATACAACAAGGACAATAAACAACATGATGTTCAACTTGATTTAAGTTTAGAGTGTGAGACAAGTTTGGATAATAGGGTAATGAAGGAGTGGTACGTTGTGAAAGGTACATGGCTAGAAGGTTTGATAAATTTCGGAGTTGATTGATCTCATCAACAAGCATTTCTCCACTTGGAGATGGAGGTGGTGGAGGTTGAGTTTGGTTGTCACTTTGAGGTGAGGGTGGAGATTGAGCATGAAGCACACTAGCAACATGTGGATTGATGAGTAAGTGAGGAAATGGAGGTTGTGTGAATTGAGATTGATTGACACTTTGAGGTGGAATGAGAGCTTGGCTAACTCTAGTGACACAATGATCACCAAGTGGAAGTGAATGAGGTTGTAGTGAGTCTTGGTTTGATTGAATAATAGGAAAATTTTCTTGTAAAGGTTCATTAAAGGGAGATTGTGGTTTGGATATTGGTGTAGGTAAGTTAACATCAACCTTATTGGATGTGTTACAATTGTTCAACTTCTTTCTCTATACGGGTCTTACGGATATTTTGGCTACCTTTAAAGGTTTGAACAAGGGTTTTTGAGGATATGACATTAGAGAAAACAAGATAAATGTGATGATAATGGTGAGGATGAGGGTTAATTTATACTAGGAGGATGAGATAGTTAAGGATGGATGAACATTGTTAGAAAACAAAGCCAAGAAATATTGGTAAGTTCTGGGAAATTATAGCTGGGTCTAGGTAAAAGAGGGTCAAAAAGCAGAAAGAAACAGTGAAAATCGTGTACCAGATGGCCGACCCCTTTATCTATGTGGTCGACCCCCTTATCACTAAGGGGGCCGCCATTAAGAGCTAAGGGGGCCGCCACCTGGAAAAACCCAAGTTGTCCAGGTTTTTGTTTTCTTGCAGAAATTGGTAAAAAGGTGGACTGTTTTGTGGCCATTTTGCAGCAAGTCCTAATTTTTATAGCAATCAAGACTAATTTACATAAACACTTAGCAAGCAAGAATATATATGAATAAGCATGCAAAGAGAAAAATAATTATGAAAAGTTCTATAATGAAGTGCATATTAATTGGAGAGGTAAGATCATTAAAGAACAATGTCATATCAAAGAACAAAAGAACACATCCTAGCCATCTATTTTTCATCAAATAATAAAAAACCTCACTTTCCACCTCTTTTTTAAAAATTAAATATCTTGCAAACGGTAAATCGTCAAACGACAAAAAATACACCATCGCGACGAGAATTAAATCATCTTTCTATAGAGGGGCACTTTTATATACTTTCGACGGACTTTTTTCGAATTTTTTTTTCAGTCACGTCTGAAAATATCACATGTGATTTGTAGCAGAATCACATGTGATTTCATAAAATTATATGTGATTTGTGATACAAATCACATGTGATTTTTTCAGACGTAACTAAAAAAATCGATTTCATATACTTTTGATATTTTTTAGTGTTACAATTTTCGCGAAGAAAAATTACACGTGATTTGTAAAATCACTGGTGATTTGTTGTTTTTAAAAATCACGTGCTATTTCATAAATCGCATGTGATTTCACAAATTCACTTATGATTTTTAAAGTAATAAATCACGTGTGATTTCATAAATTCATAAATCGCATGTGAATTTACAAATTTACGTGTGATTTTTCAAGTAATGAATCACATGTGATTTTTCGAATCACGTGTGATTTTTTCTGAGCGAAAATTAAAAAAAAAGTTCGTCGAAAGTATATAAAAGTGCCCGTCTATAGAAAGATAATTTAATTATCTTCGCGATGGTATAATTAAATTTGCGTAACGATTAACGGTTTGAGAGATATGTTAATTTTAAAAAATAGGATGAAAGTGGGTTATTTAATTAAATAAACATATGATTTAATATAAGCCGTTAGATGGAAATAAAATGGATGGATGAGATTGAATGATTTGTTCTTTAATTGGACATTGTTCTTTATAGATCTTTTCTCATTAATTGGAATACTAACTAATAGTTATGATGTTCCTATGATTAGTACTTCATAAAATTTTTATCATTAAAATTTCTCAATAAGAAAGATAGGTTGTAAATGCATTAATTGAGACTTGTGTTTTGCATTTATAATCCTAGTGTGTGCCTATATGCGACAAATGTGGAGTAACTAACGATTATTTCGACTCTAAAATAAAAACCTAAGAAATAATTCAAGCGCTCCTTGATTTAATTTTGCTCAATCAAGAGTGTCGAAAATATATATTGGATTATATATTTCGGCAACAAGTGTGAGATCATCATGCATGCATGGAAAACGTTTTTAGTATATCTCAACAATGTATGAAAAATTGAAAATAGGTTTTCATGAATTCCTAGTCGTGAGAAGGTTTTCGAGAAATAGATTGGGACTTATATATATATGTATATATATATATATATATATATATATGATTATATATATTTATAGATATTATATGATATATATATATATATATATATATATATATATATATATATATATATATATTTTACATTTATATATTTCAAGTTTTGAAAGTTAAGTTTTGGCCAAACCAAAAAGTTTTGCAAGTTTTTATAAATACATAATTTAGTATGATAATAAACTAATTTCTTAGTTTTAATTTATAGACTTTATGAAAAATTCCCTAATCTTTGATTTTGTGCAAGATTGAATCCTAGACACAAGATTAAGAAAATAATAATTGCAAGTTACTTACAATTGTTGTTTTTGGTTAGATTATGTTTAACATTCAGAAGGTCAATTTTTTTTTTAAAACTTGGAGAATCAGATGGCCGCCCCCCTTATCACTTAAGGGGGCCGCCCTTTGGGAGCTAAGGGGGGCCGCCTATCTAACGAATTTGTTTTTCTGATTTTTAGTTTCTGGCAGATTTTGGTTATAGTTCCATGGTATTATAGTTGCTTAGAAAGGATACTGTTGGGATCTGAAGTCTCTATAACTTAGTGCTGTTAGTGAAGACTTAGTGTTGTTGATAAAGATTGAAGAATATAGACTAAGTCATTAGTACTGTTAGTGTTAGTATAGTTAGTACTGTCAGTACATTGTTAGTACTGCCAGTATAGTTAGTGCTGTTAGTAGTAAGTTAGTACTGCTAGCATATAATAGTTAGTGCTGTTAGGAGATAAGCATGAGTTAAATTAGGAATAGATATGCATTATCTCTTTACACGGTTTGTAAGCCCATTAGGGTTTTCCTTGGTGTATAAAAGGAACCCTATGGCTTTAGTTAGTTTCACAAATATTAATAGTTAGCAATCTGTAACCTAGCAGATTAATAGTAATCAAAGTTCTGTTTTATTCATTGTTCTTTTTAGCAATATAAGTTAGATTTCGCATAACTTATATTGTTCATAGTCATTGCTTCTCTTGTAGTTAGTTTGGATCTATCCAGATTGGCTATCACCCTTAACAGGCTAGAAAGATCTATTCAGATTGGGATCAATAAGTGGTATCAGAGCTTGTTGAGAAACTCTTAGTAAGAAGAACCAAAAAAACAAATCTGTTATAAACTTTTACCTTTCAGATCTATTCAATGGCAGGATCAAATGATGAAAATCCACCACCACCACCAACAACACCAACACAACAAGCCCCTCACACTGTGTCAACCATCAAACTCCCTATTCTGAAGAAAGGTGAATATGACATATGGGCCATAAAAATGGAACATTACTTGGGCCATACAGACTATCCTATATGGGAAGTCATACAAAAAGGAAATGGTCATGTAAATGTCTCAACAGATACAAATGGACAAATAAAGGTTTTGCCTCCAAAAACTGCTTAAGAGATTTTAGCTAGAGAAAGAGAAAGAAAAGCCAGGACCACCTTGCTTATAGCTATACCAGAAGACCATTTAGCAATATTTCACAAAATGATTGATGCTAAAGAGATGTGGGAAGCTATCAAATCCAGATTTGGTGGCAATGATGAATCTAAGAAGATGCAAAAATACTTTCTAAAGCAACAGTTTGAAAGCTTTTATGTATCCAACTCAGAGGGATTGCACAAAGGCTATGACAGGTTTCAAAGTCTTTTGAGTCAACTTGAGATCCATGGTGCAGGTGTCTCCACTGAAGATGCCAATCAGAAGTTCCTTAGGTCTTTACCTTCTTCCTGGTCCCAAGTATCCTTGGTCATGAAGACCAAGCTAGGAGTGGACAGTCTTAGTTTTGATGATCTCTACAACAATCTTAGAGTCTTTGAGTCTGATGTTAAAGGCTCTACTGGATCATCTTCTAGTGCACAAAATGTCGCTTTAGTTTCTTCTGAAAGCGTTAACAGTACTAATGATGTTAGTACTGCTTATGGTGTTTCTACTTCTTCTGGCTATAACTTACAAAGGGAAAACTCTTCATCATACACTGATGAACTTATGTACTCATTCTTTGCTAATCAATCCAGTGGTCCACAATTGGATTATGAGGATCTGGAACTGCTTGATGAGTGTGATTTAGAAGAAATGGATTTGAAATGGCAGGTGGCCATGATTTCCATGATATTGAAGAAGTTTTACAAAAAAGATAGGGAGAAAGCTGCAGTTAGATGCCAAGGAACCAGTTGGATTTGACAAGACCAAAGTCGAGTGCTTCAATTGTCACAAGATATGGCATTTTGCTAGAGAATGCATATCAAAAGGGAATCAAGATATCAGGAGGAGAGATGCAGGGAACACTAGGTATAAAGCAAAAGACAATGGGGGGAGACTTGGAAAACAAGAGGAACCTAAAGCTTTGGTAACTCTTGATGGAGATGGTGTTGATTGGACTGGTCATTCAGAAGATGAGCAAGAGAATTTTGCTTTGATGGCCTACAACAATTCAGGCTCAGACACTGAGGTAACATCTTGTTCAAAAGAATGTGAGGAATCATATGCTAAACTTAAAAAATTATATGATGAACAGAGAGAACAACTTGGTGATGCTAGTATAGAAATAAAAGCCTATACACTAGCTTTAGCAAAGGTAGAAGCTCAATTAGTTTGTCATCAGAAAAATCAATTAGCTTATGAAGAAAAAATTAGATTTATGAAAATTGATTTAGATGATAAAACTGATGTGTTCACATATCATAAGAAACTATTAGCGGAAGCTGTAAAAGAAAAAGAAGAATTGAAAACTAAATATGCAGAAATAAAGAAAGATGAAACAACAAGGACTTAATGTGAAATATTAAGTTAGCTTCCTATGAAAGCTAGGTTTTCTTGTAAACCCTCTATATAAAGGGTCATAGGCGTATGGTTTAGATCATCCATCATAGTTAGATCTCTCCAATGAGAGTCTAATAGTTAGCTTATTAGTTTATGTATTAATTAGTTTAGCCCCAATAATCATTTGATCTTGGGGCAATAGATCAATAATAGAAAACCTTGTTTGGTAATATTGCTTTCTTATTATTCCGTTGTGCATTCAATATTATCTGTAAAACTATCCTAGACGAGTTAAACGATTCTCAACAGATACAATCAATTTGTTCCATCATTCCTAGACCTAGACGTAAGTATTTAAAAGGCTCACGTTTAAGAGGTTTAGTTAAAATATCGTCAATGTTATCTTCCGATGAAACTTTTTCTATGGAAATATTTCCTTTTTGAACATTGTCACGAAGAAAGTGGTGACGAATTTCAATGTGTTTTGTACGTGAATGTTGAATGGGATTTTTACTTTAAGTCTATAGCTCCTTTGTTTATCACACATTATAGGAATATCATCTAGACTAATGCCATAATCTACGAGAGCTTGTTTCATCCATAGTGCTTGTTGGCATGCATATCCGGCGCTTAAGTATTCGGCTTCGGTAGTGGATATAGCAAGAGCGGTTTGCTTCTTCAAAAACCAAGATGTTAAACAACATCCCATAAATGTACATATACCGCTAGCGCTTTTTCGGTCCACATAATATCCCGCATGATCAGAGTCGGCATATACTACGGTTTCTTTGCCGGACCCCTTAGGATACCATAATCCCAAATGCATAGTGCCTTTAATGTATCTGAAGATACGCTTAACCGCTTCAAAATGAGAGGTTTTGGGATCCTCTTGGAAGTGTGCACAGAGGCAAACACTAAACATGATATCGGGCATACTTGCCGTTAAGTATAATAAGCTACCTATCATACATTTATATTTAGTATTATCTACGGACTCACCTTCTTCATCTTTTGTGAGTTTCGTTTTCGTAGACATAGGAGTTTTCATAGATTTAGAGTCTTCTAATTCAAATTTCTTAAGCATTTCTTTTATATATTTTGATTGATTGAAAAATATACCATCTTCTAATTGTTTTATTTGTAAACAATAGAAAAAGTTTAGTTCCCCCATCATACTCATTTCAAACTCATCGTGCATGATCTTGGCAAAATCATCACACAATTCTTGACAAGTTGAGCCGAAAATAATGTCGTCGACATATATTTGGACAATAATGAGGTTAGAGTCTTTCTTTTTAGTAAAGAGTGTGTTATCTACCATTCCCATGGTATAATCATGTTTAATAAGAATGGCTTTTAATCTATCGTACCAAGATTTAGGAGCTTGTTTAAGTCCGTAAAGCGCTTTCTTGAGTCTATAAACATGATTAGGTTTTGCGAAATCAATGAATCCCGGAGGTTGTGCCACGTAAACATCCTCATTGATAAAACCATTTAGGAATGCACCCTTTACATCCATGTGAAATAATTTGAATTCAAGTGCGCATGCATAAGCTAATAATATCATATGGATTCTAATCTAGCTACGGGTGCATAAGTTTCGTCATAATCAATTCCTTCTTGTTGATTATAACCTTGAGTGACTAGCCTAGCTTTATTTCTAGATACAACACCATTTTCGTCAAACTTATTACTATATACCTATTTAGCTTGAATAATGGTCATATCCTTAGGATTTGGGACTAGTTTCCAAATATCATTTGAGATAAATTGGTTTAATTCTTCTAGCAAAGTAATTACCCAACTTTTATCTTTTAAAGCTTCATATATATTTTTAGGTTCTATGGTTGAAAGAAAACAAAAGAAATTACTTTTGTCCTGAGCTTGTGATCTAAGAGTACTTTGATTTAGATTACTAATAATATTTTCTAGTAGATGACTCTTAGATTCTTTAATGTTTATGATTTCATTAGTTTCTAAAGATTTATCTTTGAGATCATTGCCTAAGGGTCTTGTTTTATTAACCTCAATAGCTTCTTCTTCAACTAAATCATCATACTCCAAAGGTGATGTTTTAGGCGGGGGAGGAGTTTCATTAAATGTTACATTTAAGGATTCTTTGACTTTCATTGTTTGTTTGTTGAGAATTATATAAGCTTTACTATTTTGCGAATATCCTAGGAAGACACATTCGTACGACTTTGGGTCGAACTTGGTGAGGTAATCTTTTGTATTAAGAATGAAGCATTTGCTTCCAAATACTTTTAAATAGCTAAGGTTAGGTTTTCTACCTATTAACAATTCGTATGGGGTTTTTCTTAAAATACGTCTAATGGAAATTCTATTAACTATATAGGTTGATGTATCGACCACGTTACACCAAAATTTTTGTAGAACGGATTGTTCATTTAACATAGTCCTACTCATTTCTTGTTGAGTGCGATTCTTTATTTCTACTACCCCATTTGATTGTGGAGTACCAGGAGCGAAGAAATTGTGAGAGATCCTATTTAAGTCACAATAGTTTCCGAATTGTACTTCATTATCACATTCCTGACCATGACCCGTTCTAATTGACACTATGAAACATCCTAATTTGTTTTGAATCATTTTACTAAATATTTTGAATTTTTCGAAAGCTTCGGTTTTATTTCCTAAAAATCTAGTCCATGTAAATCGAGAATAGTCATCTACAATTACTAAGGTATAACGATTTCCTCCATAACTTCGTTTGGCGGAAGGGCCGAATAAGTCCATGTGTAATAGATTTAAGCATTTAGTCGTCGATACTATATTTTTGGCTTTGTGACTAGCATGAGATTGCTTTTTAATTTTGAAAGCGTCACTAAAATGTCGGTTGAATTTAAGCTTAGGTAGATTTCTAACTAACTTCTTAGACACTAGAGATTGAATTAATTGCATGTTTGCATTACCTGGTCTCCTATGCCATAAGGTAGAATTTTCGTCTAAGGTTGCAAGACATATTTTATCTTCCGGCTTATTTCCTAGTTTCATCACATATAATCCTCTTTTTCTGATTCCTCTACCTATGACTTTTTCATCTTTAATTATTTCGCTATCATGTTCGGTAAATATTACTTTGCACTTATTATCACATATTTGACCAACACTTAGCAAGTTAAATTTTAAATTATCTACGTGCTCAACATTTTCAATAATTAGGGAGTCATGAGAAATCGTACCTTTGCCTATGATGTTACCACGCAAATTGCTTCCAAAAATAACGTTGCCTTCGTTATACGCTTTGTATGTAGAGAATAACTTTCGGTTACCCGTCATATATTTTGAGCATCCACTATCTTTAATCCACTCGCCGGGCTCCATTTTTATTCCTAAGCATATATCATTAGACGCTTGAGCTACAAGACAAGTTTTGTCTTTAGTATTTTCTTCCTCATCTTCGCCACTATCGCTCCACGTTCCTATAATAAAAGCTCTTTGATTATTGTTTCTTGGTGACTTTGGACACTCTCCGATGAGATGATTTGGACCTCCACATCTAAAGCATTTTCTTTCACTTTTACCAGTTTTTTCGTCTCTACTTCTTTGGAACGACTTTCTTTCATCATGTGGTTGTCTTACGAATCTTCCTTGTCTTTTGAAGAATTTCTTGAATTCTTTCACGGCCATGGCGTATTCTTCGTCTTCACTATCGGACGTCAAACTTTCTTCATCACGAGATTCCTTTTTAGCTTTCAATGCAATAGATCTACTTTGTTCTCTTTTGCCTTTGACCATTTCAGAATCTTTCTTTATTATCACTTCATAAACTTTTAAAATTCCAATAAGTTCGTCAAGTGATAGTGATGTCAAATCCTTAGACTCTTCAATAGCCGTAACCATTGCGCGCCATTTAGGATGAAGTACCCTAAGAAATTTTCTAACATAGTTTTTGCTAGAAAAACCTTCATCAAGTGTTTTTAGACTAGTAATAATAGTGTTAAATCTAGCAAATCCATTATCTATCGATTCGTCTTTCGGAATCGTAAATTGTTCATACTGTTAAACAAGAAGATCTATTTTATTATCTTTGACTTGACTATTACCTTGGTGAGTGATTAACAAGGTATCCCAAATTTCTTTTGCGGTTTTACACATAAAAATTCTTTCGTATTCTTTACGTGGCAAAGCATTATAAATAACAATTTTAGCTTCATTATTTTTAGCAAGTTTCTTTTTAAGATCATCACTTTGTTTGTCAAATGGTACAATTTCATATTTTTTAGTTTCAGGATTATTTTAAACGGGAAGAAAATCACCATAGGTAATAACATGCCAAAGATCTAGATCTTTTGATTTCACATAAGTTTCGAATCTATTTTTCCAATAAATAAATCCATCACTTTCAAATAGTGGTGGTCTTTGCATAAATTGCCCTTCTAAATAATTTTTCAATTCCATAGATCGATTCAAGTTTTAAAATACAATTTATTTAAAAAATCTTGTTTGACGTGGGCTCTGATACCAATTGTAGAAAACTAGATTTGACTTTATGTGATCACAATGTGTACACAATATGAACAATATAACTAAGTAAATAAATGATAACAAGATATAAAATAAATATGCAAGACAAGAGATAAGAGTTAGAAGGATCAAACCACAACACAAGGATTTATAGTGGTTCGGTAACGAAGTTCCTCTTCGCCCTACTCTACTTCCCGAGTACCAAACTTGAGAGTTTTCTTCACTATGTCAACAAACTCCCTTTAGGTAGAGAAAACCGTACACAAGTAGCTTACACCAATTTTCGACACTAAGCCAAATGTCGAGTTCTAATCTTAGCTAGAACCAATCTACCACACACTTTGTATTTTGAGGCCTAAAATACTAGCCGCACCATCAACACTTCACTTCACCTAAACACTAACACGATCACCTCGATCTATCTATTCTCTCTACGATCACCACGATCTAACTATTATACACACTTTCACAATATACACAAATGATTTACAAGATATACTACAATCGTAACTGTGGAAAACTAGAAGGGGGGTTGAATAGTTTACCGCTTTTTAATTTAAGCTTTTAAAGTGTTTGTAAAAATTCTAGATTCGACTTTATGTGAATTCAACACTTGCACAATATAAACAATATACTTATCTAAACAATTAATAAGATAGTATGAGAAAATAATGCAAGACAAGAGATAAGAGTAAGAACAATCAAACCACAACGCGAGGATTTATAGTGGTTCGGTAACGAAGCACCTCTTCGCCCTACTCCACTCCCCGAGCACCTAACTTGAGAGTTTTCTTCACTATGTCAACAAGCTCCCTTATGGCGGAGAAAACCGTACACAACGTTGCTTACACCGATTTACGACACAAAGCTAAATGTCGAGTTCTAATCTTAGCTAGAACCAATCTATCATAACACAACTTCACGACTTGTTCACGACTTCACAACTTTACGACTTCTTCACAACTTCAAGACTTCTTCACAACTTCACGACTTCACTTCACTACACTACTTATATCACAACTATCTAACACTACTTGGTAAGATCACCACGATCTAACTATACTTACAAAGATCGTCAAGATCTAGCTACTACACACAAATACAAGATATACAATTGATTTACAAATATGTAATATGAATGCAACAAGGTTGCAACAACATTCAAAGGTGTAATACTTCTTCACTTGATTATGGAAGTATTCTTCTCTTGCACTTGAGGAATTAAGCTTGGATCACTTGGAAGCTTTATGATTAAATGATCAAACGATTTTAGTGAGATATGTGGGCTGTTTTAGAACAGAAAGAATGAGTGCAAAAGGTGAGAAAATAGTGGGGAAAAGTCAAGTATTTATAGGACAAACTGGAGGAGCGTCTACCTATGGGCGGTCCCCTTAAATAGGTGGGCGGTCCCCTTAATTTTAAGGGGGCCGCCCGTGTATTTAAGGGGGCTGCCCTAGACTGGGCGCTCCCCAGTTTGTCCTTTTGTGTAGGGAGAATTTTTTGAAACTTTCTAGTTGTTTTAGGTCCGAAAATTTGAATTTCAAAATGTTTATTTTGAATAAAACATTTCTTTTAATTGTAGAAAATGTTTATAAAAATATTTACAACATTTTATAAAAGTTTGAGGTTAAATAGAAATTTCCTTTGATCATAAAATGCATTAAGCATTTATTTATTCATACCTTGAAGTGATATAATTTTCGAAATGAATTTACTACTAATTACTTGTTTACATTTAATTTTATATTAAACGTTTTTATATTTTGTGATTATCAAAACGTAAAGATGTGAAAAATATTAATAATGTTTTTAGGCATTATTTCTATCAACAATCTCCCTTTTTTTGTTGATTACAAAATTTAAACTCATTAAATGTAAAATTATTTTTAAACAAGTATTTAGTGAGTTTTATGTCATTTCTTCCCCTTTTTGTAGAATCAAAAAGGCATCGTCGAGAGTTGCTAGTAAAATCGACGGAATAAATGCTTCCCCTTGATGTGTGCTCCCCCTCGTTCGAGGGCACCAAGGAATCGAGCTATGGTTTCTTGGCTACAAAAACGAGTTAGAACAATACAAATATTTCTAACATGTAGCAAGAAGGAAAAATATGGCAAGTGCAAGCAAACATCAAAGCAAAAGATACTTCATTCATTTAGGACAATGTGTGTGGACTACACACAAGCATACATGAAAAGAAAGACAAATATGCTTTAGAAGCATATTGATACATCATAAAAGAAAATCCTAAATAGCCATAGAAGGATTTTTGACTTGCTTGCGACACAAAAAGGTTTGACGATTATTTGTAGGCATATAATGAGTTTAGTTGGTTGTTGATGGAGAATTTGGAGCGGAGGCGGTTATGGAAGGGTAATCTCTTTGAACCCTAGGTGGTGGATGTGGTCGAGTGAGGAGGAATTCAATCCAATTGATATCCTCACTAAAGCAAGGAATTATTTTTGGGTGAAGATGCAACAAGGGCAATACCCAACATGGGTTTCAACTTGGTTAATGTTGAGGGTGTGTGGTAGGTTTGGAGAGAAAGGTGATGAGGGAATGTTGTTTTGTTGTTGAGAGAGATGCATGGCTAAGAGGTTTGATAGGTCTTGTAGTTGATTAATGTCATCAACTAGGCTTTCTCTACTTGGAGATAGAGGTGGTGTGTGTTGAGTTTGGTTGTCACTTTAAGGTGGAGCTTGAGTATGAGTAACATGTGAGTTGATGGGTGAGATGGGAAGTGGAGGACGTGAGATAACTTGTTGTGATGTGGGAGTGTCCTTAATGTAAGGAGTTTGGTTGTCACTTTAAGGTGGAGCTTGAGTGTGAGTAACATGTGAATTGATAGGTAAAATGGGAAATGGAGGATGTGAGACACCTTGTGGTTATGTGGTAGTGTCCTTGATGTAAGAATTTGGTAATGCTTGATTGGGGTGATTGTTTTCTTGAGATGGTTCATGATGAGGAATGAGTGGTTTTGGCATTGGTGTAGGTAAGTTTACATTTAGCCTATTAGATGTGTTACAAGGGTTTAGTTTCTTCCTTCAAATGGGTTTCACACTTATTTTGGCTACCCTTGATGGTTTTAAAGAGGGTTTGTTAGGAGATGTCATTGGTGAGGATGATTGTGATGATGATGGATAAGAATGTATTTATAGTGGAGGAAATGTTTAAATTGGGAAGAATGAACATTTAAAGGATCAAATCCAAGAAATGTTTGTGAATTTAGGGAAACAGTAGCTAAGTCTAGAGGGTATTTGGTTAAAGGGAGGTCAAAGTACTGTTTTACCCGTGTTTGCCTAGGTCGGTGCCCTTAATTAGGGGTCGGTCCCCTTAAAATTAAAGGGGTCGCCCTTTATGAATTAAGGGGGCCGCCTACTGGCATTTCCTAGATATCCTAAAATTCAATTTTTCTCAAAATTTTGTGTGAGGGTTTCTGTTTTGGTGGTTAGTTTGCAGCAAGTCCAACTTTTTATGGCAATTAAGATTTTTAGCACATAGCAATTAAGCATTCAACATTCTACATATGTATGAAAAGATGTAGGATAAAACTATTTCACATAATTTTGGCATATACTCATATATGAATTGAAGACCAAAAGAGTGAAGAACATATGAAATGGTAACTAGATATAATGCACAAAGAATTTTTCTTGACAATAGGGTTAAGTTAAAAACGAACCAAACTTTTGTGCAAATACTAGTGTGTGCCTAAGTGCGACAAATGTGGAGTAGCGATTATTTTGACACTAAGACATGTAAAACCTAAGAAATAAT
>BQNB010154242.1:0-15543 GCA_026074375.1 Tanacetum coccineum | reverse complement strand
TCTCATCAAAATAAAGCCACACACACTCCATGCTATTCACACATCATGAATCATTTCACTGCAAAAGATTAGACCAAAACACCGAAAACATATACATGGAAAAACTTGACTAGCATAAACAACTAAAGCTATCAGTAGAAAAATGAAAAAACTACCAGAAGAAAAATTAAGTGGAAAAATTAAAAGTAAACCAACTACTTAGAACAATTTTACAATTACAGTCCTCCCCTTGGACCCACATCCTCCTCTTAACCATGGCATCTAGGGATTAAGCATCCCAATATGAACCACTAGATGATTAAACCTAGGTCCATCAAATGCCTTTCTATGTGCTTTGTTCTTTGGTGAAAAACTAGATTTTTAACAATGCAAATGGTACTTTGATTATCAATAAAATTTTTGCCATCTCCACCTCCTACAATCTTCACAAAGTCATCCAATTTCTCCTTATTGCCTGTCATGCTTCTGGAACAACCACTATCTACAATTCCTAAATCTCTATTCTTATGAGGATTTTCCTACAATACACAATACAACACACATTAGTATACATGGGAGACCCAAGTCATTACTGACTTGGGCCTGCCTTGTGGATCATTTAAGAGTTAAACCATGTAGATTGATGAGATCCACCATTGTTCTTGGATCCCCATTGCATATTTGGCCTTTGAATTCTCCAAGAACAACCTGCTGAGGGCTTAACAGCAGTTCCCCATCTTCCCTCATCCATATACATTTGGTTATAATAGCCAGGCCTACTAAAGTGTTGAAAATAATGGCTTGTTGGTCTGGTCATAGGTCGAGCAGCATTATTTTTCCAACCAGCAGAAAATGGTCTACCAGCAGGAACAGATGTTGTTCTATTCCTACTACCAGCAGGAACAGATGCTGCTTTTGGTACAAATGAGGGAATATTTGCAACATTAGTCCACATAGGTTTATTATTCAATTCCAACTGTTTCTCATAAAAATCACAATCTTTTATCAAATGAAATTTACTACCACAAACAAAACATGTCTTAGAACCAAAAGACTTTCTGTTACAAAGACTTCTACTGTTTACTCCACTCTTATTACATAAATTCCTAGGAGGTTTTACATTCTCCTTAAAAGAAAAACTAGGATTATCTTTGGTGGAACTTGGTTGTTGATCAGCAGTCTCTGTCATTGTTTTGAAGTCAACTGAACTAGGGGTAGAGGCTAAGGGTTCATTGGTCTTGGAGCTTGAGGACTTGACACTTGAAACACAGGATGCAAAGTCAGTGGTCTCTGAGTCTGAGGACTTGTCACTGTTATCACAAGAGACAAAGTCATTAGATACAGAGTTAGTTTCAAAATTATTATTGGACTTTGAACCATAGGTAAACTGTGTATCATCAAGGTCAGGATTGTTGGAAGGAGGCATGAATGTTCCTGTTAGAGGAGGAGGAACAGCATGCATTCCAACAGTTTTGACAAACCTGTCATTGAGAGGTTTCTCTGCAACATCCTTAGGGGATGGGTCAAAGATGCTAGGGGCAGAGAGATCAAACACCTCATCTGATCCAAAAGTATCTCCAAATCCTAAACCAAATCTTGATCTAGAGGACATGGAACTATTGATCAGTTTGACCAGGTTTTTGGAAGACTCCTTCCATTTGTCAAATCTTGCATTAGATTCCTCAAGTTTAACCTTCTCATTCATGTTTTCAAGTTTAGCCTGTTCATTCAGTTTCTCAGTATATATTAACATGTTTGTTGTGTTTTCTAAATTAGCAGTTAATATTCTAATTCTTTCTTCTAATGCTAGCTGATTACTTTGGTACCATCCCTTCTGTTGTTCTAAAGTTTGTAAAGTACTTTTATATGCTTGAACCTGAATATAACACTCTTTGTATTGAGCTTCTACATTGTCAAATTCCTTTTTAAGTTCAGCATATAGATGTTCACAACCAAAAGGACAAGTTTGTACCTGAGAAGAGATACCCATGAGGGCAAATTCAGCATCATCATTAGAAACATCATCAGCAACATCACCAGTAGCATTACCAGTAGCATTACCAGTAGCATCCTCCTCGGCTCCAGAAATTATCCCATATACTTGAGCAACACCATTTTCCACATCTTTACCTTCATGATCTGACCAGTTTAACATTGAATCAACAGACAACAAGGCCTTTGGTTCTTCTGTCTTATCCAGCTCCTTAAGTTTGAATGAAGAGTACCTTGCTTTAGAATCCAACTGTTTTCCTATACATTACCTAGCAAAGTGACCCAACTCTGAGCATTTATAGCATTTGACCTTCTTGTCAAACCTTGCAGCATCCTTGTTATTAAACTTCATCTTTCTCCCAGCTTTCTTTTCAAATCTGTTAATCCTAACAGAGAGCATTGTTATTTGCCATTTGATGTCTAATTCCTCCAAATCCAATTTCCCAATTTGATCAAATTCTTCATAAGTGATCTGCTGTTGTGGATCACTTTCAGCAACAAAGGAATGGAGAACATTTTCCATTACATTGCTAGAAGCAGTAGAACTTGATGAAGCAGAAGTAAAAGTGGTTGAATGGGATTAATCAGGATATGACATCTTTGAATTAGTGCTAGTGATTTATAATTTTCTTTACACTATATATAATAAAATATATAATAATATATATAATAATATATATAATCAAAAAAAAACTACAAATCAATAAAACCAGGAGCAGTATAGAATGTCCCCGGGTCGTTTATCCCCAGCAAGGCTGTGTTGGAAAATCGATACAGTCGGAAGATTGGAGTTTGAATGAGAGAGTTGATTTGAGAGTGTGGAAAGCTAAATTAAACAATAATAAACAAAAACGATTAAGAAAAACCTAAAAATTATGAAATTAAGCTAAAAAACGAGAGCACGAATCCCGAACAAAAGGTCAAAAACCTAAAATCTTCAAAATTAACCCTACAAAGAAATTTTTGCTTCTAAACTACTCTAGGGGACTAATAACGAAGAATGAAAAAGACTAGACTGAAAACGGAGGTCGTTTGACCCAAAAACGAGTCAAGACAAAAACCACACCCGAGCCCCGTTCTTTAAAAATAAAAAAGTTACAAAAATGACCCTACGAAAGTTTTTGCATTTTTCCTACAAAATATATGACTAAAGAAAATTTTCTAAAAAAGAAAAATATTTTTTTGATAATTTTTATATTTTTTATGAATTTTTAAAACTTATAACGAAATTAAATTATAAAAAATACTAAACTATTTCTAAAAATTCTGAAAAATTTACCTAAAATACTAGACACTAATACTAACCTACGAAAAATAAGAAACCAAAATTTTGCTTATAAATAAGCCCAAAAATAAGCTGAAAACAGCTTATAGCTTTAAGGTGAAAAAACACCTTAAGTACAAAGCCACTTGGGACTCTAATGTAAAAGTCCCAAGGGCGCAGCGGTAACACTTGTATGAAAAGGGAGGTGTATCGAGGGTAGAGGCCTGGGTTCGAGTCTTGCTCACCCGGGTCACCCCTTGTCTCCTCTCTTTTTTTTTGAAAACTTTTTTTAACAAACTTGTTAAGCTCCTTGAGCTTAACAATTTTCACAACTAGAACTTTTTGTAAAAGCTTATAAATAAGCTGAAAAAGAGCTTTTTAAATCGACAGTTTGCTTAAATAAGCTTTTAAGGCAAAAATGCTAAGTCTTGGTGAACTGTTAACACTAAATAAGCTAAAACTTGAACTATTAAGCTGAAAGGAGTAACTAACCTATCTTAAATAAGCACTAAAAAGATAAAATCTACAACTAAATAAGCTTAAAAGGGCTTAAACTAGACAGAAACTTAACTAAGCTTAAAACTTAAAAAGCTTAATCTATTGGGCTGTTAACACTCAATAAGCAAAGAAAATAAGAAAATAAGCACACACAACTAACTACACAAACAAAATGATCTACTAGGAACAAGAATAAGCAACTGAGATAAGCTTAATAAGCCAAAAAGTGGCTTAATACCCACAGCAGTACTAACTAAAGAGTTAGTACTGTTGGTTAGAGTTTGGCGAGGTACTTGATGTGAGGTAGGTAGTGTGTATATGGAGTGGCTCAGGAAGGGTTGACACTGGGGGGGACGACAGATACACATATGAATGTAAGTGAGGGTAGTATGAGTACATGTAGATAGTGGACAGGTGCTTGCACTACGAGAGAGAACCTGGGTATGGGGGCAAGTTGTATGAGGAGCATCACAGAGGACATAGTGGCTCTGTGTGATATGTGTGGTGGACAACAGTGTATAGGACTATGCGTCTGGTATAGACAGGCACATTAATTTATTATATGTGATGGGGGTGAGATATGTCTGTGGTTGATTAGACTTAGGGAAGGACATGGTGTTAGAGAATATTGTGGTGGAGGACAATGGGGAGATGTAGGGTTTTTTGGCGGTTTTTGTCTCTTGTGAGGAGGTATGTGGAGGTACAAGGGGGGCGGATGTAGATGGGGTTGGGGAGCGATGTGTTATTGATGAGGGAGTGAGCTGTGACGGGGTCTCTGGATTAGATGGAGGTGATCATACCTTATATGTGGACAGTAGCAGTGGAGTGTAGGTGTGTCTTCACATTGGTACACTGAGACGTCTACGGTGGCACGACGGTAATAAGTAGGGGTGGTGTATCACAATCACAGACAAGATACACACATGAATGTTTCAGTATAGACTTTGAGTGTTGTTTATCTGATTCAGTGGGGAGGTTGGGTGAGTTGGGGTGGTTCTATCTAATTGATGGGATTGTTCGATGTATATTCTGGGTCATATGCATAGGTGAGATAGTTTATTTGTGAAGTCAAGTTACTGTGTGGGTTTTACTTTGTTATATGTATGGAGGGGGATTTGTACGTCAGTTGGATGATTGGTGTGGGTGGGGGGGGGGATGTTTTTTGATTTTTTTGGTTTTTTTTTTTTTTATATTATGAATGAGTTCTGAGGGATTTTTTAAAGAAGGTCAAGGATATATGAGGTGTAATTTATATTGTTATTTGTGGGTTTTGTTTGGTGATTAATTTGTATTTTAGTGTGTTATATAGTAAGTAATAATTGGGGGGTTCAAAATAGCCCCGAAAAGTCATTGCTCCAATTAAATGAAGTCATCAAGATAAATTGACAGAAATAAAAATAGGAAAAAGAAAAAAAAAAAAAAATTATAAATGATGTATATTATAAAAAAAAATAAAACATGTAAACAAATAAAAAGAAAAAAAAAACGAACAATCACATACCATACGACCACCGCAACCCAACATAACTCACCTCACCCGAAACCCCACCTCGTAGGCCCGCCAACCACAAAACTGCCCACCCCCCACCAATCCACCCCCCCCCCCCCTCACATCAATCAAGGCCACCAACACACACCCCCCTAATCCCCCACCTGATGTCCACACCAAAACCACCTCGCCCTCTACAACCGGCTGCAAGCCGACACCGCCTGCCCCACACCCCACACTCACCCCACCTCCCCCCCCTCCGCCACCCTAAAAACCTCCACCCTCCACACTCTTCCCACACACAACCTCGCATCCGCAAAGTACCAGACCCCCCCCCCAATCAAAACCCCCCCTTACCCACCGCCACCCCCCCCCCCCAAACTTTCCCCGCCCCCTACTCCACCTCTCCCCGCACCCTCCCCACTCCACCCCACCACATTAACCCCCCAGACCATCCCCCGCCTGCCCTCCCCCACGCCCCCACACGCCTCACACCCCCTCGCCCCATCCCCACCCCCCACCCCCCCCACCCCGCCTAGAGCTCCCACCCAACAACCGCCCGTCCACCCGATCGCCACTATACAATACCACTTCTATAATCCCCCCACTCACCGCCCACCCCACGTACCCCAAGACCCCCCCACACCCCCCCTACCCACCCCTTACCACACCAACCAATATCAGATGACGCCGACCCACCATACAACCGATATATGCCCACCATTACTAACGCACCCGATCCATAATACATACCAATTCAAGAACACCATCAAAAAGCAACTCTCTCGAGATGTATTAATCCTACTGTATGAGCACATACTTCAGCACCTTACCACATAAACAACTGTTAACCACAAATAGACCAAGGATCCATCCATTCACATAACATCCTCGTGAACATCGAAACGACCGATTCCGCACAAGACATCCAACATTATGAACAAGCCCTTATTTTGTATACTATGCATGAGCACTTTCACACATCAGTTGAAGGAATATAGGAAACCAAAAGAACTATAAAGACACAATAACACAAGCGTTGCTGGATCTGTACTACGCAATGCAATAGGAAACATAAATGAATATCTGAACGTCTTGACGTCTGCGGGAACTTCGTTCCTCCGTGATAAATAAAGATAAAAATGGAGAATAAAAGGAAAAAAAAGAATAGAATATAACCAGAATAAAGTGATAGAGTTTATATACTTTAAAAATATGATACTACAGTAGGTGAAACTTGATAGCAACTTAGTAAGTGTATTCCCTCAAGAAACAAGGCATGATTGTGTTGCTCGTGGTTACCGTCAAGAAGAGGGAATTGAATTTCAGGAATCTTTTCTCTAGTGGCGCATAGACTTTATGCTATTCGAATTACTTTTACATCGCGCTTAACTTGTTTGCACACACATGAAAAAAAATTTTTCAAAAAAACACTGAATCATCTACTACAATGGATTGGTTAAGATACATTATTACGCGAAAGAAGTTATTTATTCTACAGACCAAACCGGACATGAGGTTTTGTGCGGATCAAGACAGATCTGAAATCATGTGTACAAGCATAAGAAAGCTCTCCTTATGCAGGTTGAAATAAGCTTATCAAGCAGAAGCGTGGTACGACTATTCTTTAAGTTTCTACTATCTCCATGAATTCCTACCCTCTAAAGGTAACCGTGTATCCTACATTATTCATACAGAAGACACAAGCAAAGATATTCTCCTGGCGTACAAATACACATGTTTATGATAATAATTTTTACGTTCTACTAATACACCTTAACTATGGTGACCAATTACTTCAAAATAATGTGCTTCAACACATTTTAAGCATAGATGTATAAGAAGTGTAAAAATATAAATTTTTTTTCTAGGACTACAGACTTTCACACAAGCCTCCAGACGAGCATCTTTTATAAACCATTCTTAACATATGCTCTAGAATCATTGAAGAAAAACAAAGAGGCATGGAATCTAGTTGAACCCTAAGTGGATACTTCCCATGGTGGAAGAAATTCCCAAACTGGAATGAAGATAACAAGGGAAAGCTGTTGGCCCAACACACTATCAATAAAAGAATGGAGGTCGGCAGACCCTTACAGTAATCAGCAACAGCCAGTAGACCAGACCTTACATTTTTTGTTCTAGAACGCATCTGTGCCCGGAGTATAATTCAAAAGCCTCCGAAAAGCACTATAACAACGCGATAAAAGAATCTTTAAATACCTATAAGGAACCGTTAATAGGGGACTCTGGTATCCAAAGGATTCTTCTATTGCTCTAACAGTTTATGCAGACGCTGATCATGCGGGTTGCCAAGATACTAGACGAAGTACATCTGGATGTATGCAATTATTGGGAGATAGACTTGTTAGCTGGTCATCAAAAAGGCAGAAAAGCGCTGCGATATCCAGTACGGAAGCTGAATATATAGCTTTGTCCGGCTGTTGTGCTCAAGTCCTTTGGATGAGATCACAGCTTACCGACTATGGCCTTGGATTCAATAAAATTCCAATGTACTGTGATAACAAAAGCGCTATTGCCTTATGCTGCAACAACGTTCAACATTCTCGATCCAAACATATTGACATCAGATTCCACTTCATCAAAGAGCAAGTTGAGAATGGAGTAGTAGAGCTTTACTTTGTCAATACGGAGTATCAGCTGGCAGACATCTTCACTAAAGCACTTGGCAGAGAAAGAATTGAATTTCTGATCAACAAGCTGGGTATGCGGAGTTTTACGCCGAAAACTCTGAAACAATTGGCAGATGAAGCAGAAGAATAGTGGTGGTACCTATTCAAATATCCTATATAATATGTAAATATACTATATAACCATAAAAACCAAAAAGATTTTTTCATTTTCCAAAAACTTTTATAAAAACAAAATACAAAAATATAAAATATATAAATCCAAAGAAAAATATAAAAAAGAGGTAATAATGGCATGTCTTCTGAAAATCGATAACATTTACGGTCTTAGAAATGTCATTCAATAATGATACGAGGCTGTAAATGAAGTTCGAGCAGAAGTTCCAAATGTTTTCAAAACATGCCAAATGGCTTGCTATTATTTTAGATAGCAACCCGATCATCATCTTAAAGGCAAGTATTTCAAAAAGAAAACTTGACCTCATAACGAGAATTTATTCTCGGGCATGATCTACTTTATGACCATGCAAAGGCTTGTGTTTACTTTGCAACACAACCCGTGCTTTCTATATTTCCATGAGTGTACGTGTCAGTGCACTTATGTGTTAAAATAAGAGAAATCTTATTTCATGGTGTTTGATTTTCAAAAATAAACATTTAGTCATCAGAAAATGCTTTTTAAAGAAATTCGACTTCTCAAACAACGACTACAGCTCTTTAAATAGAAAACGGGTCATTGTTTGAGGGGGAGCAAATGTAAAAAATCTTCTTCAAAAAGTCAATTGATAAAAGGAATAAAGGTTTTTAAACAATTACAAAATATCAATTTTTTAAGGAAAGTTAATTAAGTTTAGCTTTTGTGTGCCTTAAATGTTATTTGTTTATGTCTTAGAGAGAATATGTGCAAACTTAAGTTGATAGGTATGCTGGTTAAAACTACAAGGACTATTTATGCCAATGTGATAACTTAAAATGCCTAAATAAACTTTTAAATGCAAAATGTTAAGGTTTCCAAACATTAGGGGGTAGATGTACCAAAAACAATAATCACCCCCACCCACTCCCCGTGTTTTTTCACTTACACACACACACCACTCTTATTTTTCTCTTAAAACCCCTTGTTCGATCGTCATCACCTCCAACTTCATTTTCATTCAAATTCGTGCTTAAGGTATATCATAAATATCGATCCTTACACCCTAATGATCTCACATGTCAAAGGAATTTAGTTCTTATAAGGTTTTAATTTCAAAAACCCTAAAATTCAAATTAGGATTCTTGAAAATTAAAACTGAATGAAAACTAAAATTGATAGAGGGGTTTAGTTCACTTTAGGGTGTTAAAGACTCGTGTATATCAGTTTTTAAAAAAGATATGTTATGCGTACGATTTGAGTGATTTTGTGTGTCGAATTATGAGTTTTTGTGTTTTAGTGAGAAAAGTTTGTGGGTTTTGTGTAAGATGAATGTTAAATGCCTTGTTGAATGTGTGTATGCTCTAAAATTTATAACTTATGTTTGTGCTTGGCGTGAATTGATATTTCAAGTGCTAATCACTCGTTGGTGTCAAGTATTGATGTTTTTGTGGTAATTTGATTCTAAAAAATAAAAATAAGTAGGTTATGATGCTAAATGTTCGAATCTTAAAGATTAAAACATGGATATAAAAACATGTGTGTTTGTAAACCAAATTGGCAATCCTTGTTCTAACTGAATTCTCAATCCTTAGTTTTGACCGAATTGGCAGCAGATAGTATCAACCGCATTAGCAATGGTTAATGTTGACCGAATTCGCAGGTGTTAGAGTAAACCAAATTCAGAAGTATTAGTTCAAACCAAATTCGCAGGTGTTAGCATCAATCGAATTCGCAGTGTGACTTAAGTGACCGAATTCATAGTTTGACTTTGGGACTAAATTCGCAGTGTGACTTAGTAACCGAATTCGCAGTATGCTTAGTGTCCGAATTCGGAGTTTTCTCTTAGTGACCAAATTTGCAGCTTTCAATTATGATCGAATTCGTAGTTTTAATAGTGACCAAATTCGTAGTGTATACTTAATCAACCAGATTCAATCATACATAAAGGAAACAAAAGGCTAATTATTAGAAACACTTAGATTCTAATCAGAAGGTGTCTTAAAACTTGTGTTAGGTATCAAATTTAACATTGGTTATCTTTGGAATTTTATTTAGTTAAAATTGCATTAAAATAACTAAGCCAAATTAAGTTGACTCTTTCCATGATTAGCTCTCTAAAAGTGTTGCATGCCTTAAGTTCCATATCCTAAAAAGGTCTCTATAGTGTCTTATATAAACTTGTTTATATATAAACTGTATTGATTCTTTGTTAGCAGAAACATGAGTATCACAAAAGAACATCAACAAGCCCTTGACGATGCTCTTGTTCCACGTGAACAATGTCTGAGGATTGGTAACTTCAATTACAGATTGAGCACAACATTCAAGCGCAAGGAACCTACTTTTCAAGTTGCGTTGGATGTTCTCTCTCTCTCACACCGTTTTATCAAGCCTTCTTGATCTCTGCAAGTGTTCCTGCTATCTATATGCATGAATTCTGGGCTACTGCTACTTTCCAAAAGCATTGCATCAAATTCAAGTTGAACACAAAGAGATATTCTTTTGATCTGGAAACTTTTAGAGATATGCTTCAGATTTGTCCAAAAATTGTTGGTCAAAAGTTTGTGGACCCTCCATTTGAAGAGGAGATACTTACTTTTATAAGAGAACTTGGCTACTCCGGAAACATCAAATAACTCTATGATGTCAAAGTTGAAATGCTTCCTCAACCTTGGAAAACATTTGGAACCATCATCAGCAAATGTCTTAGTGGCAAAGTTACTGGACTCGATCTACTTCGTCTATCTCGTGCTCAAATCCTTTGGGATATGTTCCATCAGAAGAATGTTGACTATGTCTACCTTCTATAGGAGGACTTAGTTTTTCAAATAGAAAACAAGGTCTCTAAAAGGAACAAAGACATGTACTACCCAAGATTCACCAAAGTCATCATAAATCACCTCAACATTAAGTTGTTTAAAAGTATGGTGTCATACTTCCTGATTATCTAACCAATCAAGCAATGAAGGAGTCAGAAGCATACAAGACTTACTATGACCTTGCTACTGGAAAGGTGGCTCCAAAACCAAAGTATGTACGTCGATCTACCAGGATAAAGACTGATCAAGCTCCTCAAGATGCTCCTGGTAAAAGACTCAAAGCTACAGCTAAAGTAGCTAAATCACGAAAGAAGAAGCAACCTGCTCGAGGATTGGAGACTCTATCAGAAATAGCACTGTCTGAAGCTGAACAGATGAAAATTGCCATCGAAAGAAGTAAGACACGACTTCATAGTTCTCACGTCAGCGGTTTAGGTGCAGATGAAGGAACTGTTGTTTCACCAGGGGTTCCTGATGTATCTACAGATGGATCTGAAGATGAACAGATTTCTTGGAAGTCTAGTGACGAGGACGATGATGAGGATGTAAGCATAAGTAAAGATGATGATGATGATTCTGATGATCAAGATGATGATGATCAAGAATATGATGGTCAAGATGATGAAGGTTAAGATGATGTTAATGAGTATACTGAATCAGACAATGATGGTGATAGAGTTAAAGCTTTAGAAGACAACTTCTCGGAATTCCAGCAAACAAACTAATTTGCTGCATATGTTTCTTTAATTCCCAGTATTGTTGACATGTACCTTGCCAATAAGACGAATGAAGTGATATGTGTGAAAACACATATCCATTTTATATCAAAATAAACCCAATAAAGACCAAAAACATAATAAAAATGGCAAAGATATGCTTGTTTTTATGTTTTGTATGTGCAGGTACGGATAAAGCAAAAACCACAAGAAAAACAGTTAAAACCGGGTAAACACGAACACAAGAACGGAAGAGCGCACAAAAAGCCGGAAGGAAGCTATCAAAGTCAAACTATGGTCAAGCCTTCAGTCAACTTGGTCAAACTTAGTCAAAGTCACAAAATCCAAAATCCCCAAAATAGCCCTTCATGTTAAACCAAATTACAAAACAAACCCTAAATGCCCTAACAGTCGTTATCTTTTTATTAATAAAAGAAATGGTCAACTCACAAAAAGACAAATCCAAAGTTACCAAATCAGTCCCTTATTTATAAACCAAAATACAAAACAAACCCTAAATGCCCTAACAGTCGTTATCTTTTTATTAATAAATGATAACGACCGTTATCTTTCTATAATAAAACCAATCCACAACCCGGGCCCAAATCCTTTACACCCCGGCCCAAACCCAGGTCAATTATAAAACCCGGGTCAACAAAGTTAAACCTTCTCCCTTTCAGTTAAAAAAGAAGCGGGAAAAACAGTTTTACTGTTCACCTATCTTCTTCGATTTACCACAAAGTCACAATCAAGGGGCAAGTTTAAATTAAGGGCCAAAAAGGACAATTTAGGTGTTAAAGTACACCTTGGCAGCAACAAACGTCATATTCAAGCTCTCATTGGCTAAAACCCAAGAAGGAATGCCACGTTGGATTAAAGAAAGCACAAGGAATGAAGCAATTTATACTCATCTTACTCTCAGAAGAAGCACAAAGGTGTCACAATCACGGATTGCCACGTTGGCAATCTGTGTGAGACAATCTAATCCAATGGCTTGAAAATAGTATCCAATGATTGAAGAATGATCAAGGGCTATAATGAATAAGAGCGTCTAACTGAATTTATGCCTAGAAGCTTCCATGGTGGCTATAAATACGAGCACACTCTCACACACACAAGATATCTAGGGTAGCTTTAGATTTTTGCTTAAATTTAGCTTGTAGTGTTAGCTTATTGTAATTTTCATTTAAACTTTTTAACCTTCTTTTTCCGTATAATGTAATCAAGTTTTTTTTTCAATGAAATCTAGTTTCTCTTAAATAAATTGTCATAAGCTCTTATAAATCTCAATGTTTTTGTTCACTTTTGACACAAGCTACTCACACAAGCTCATTAAAGCTCTCACAAGTCTTTAAGCTTGTGATTGAGCTTAAATAGTCACTTAATTAACTCAAACTCTAAATTCAACTTAAGAACCCTTGCTTATTGACTGTGGACTTATAGAATGGAAGCTAGCTATGGAAGAGCTTCCAAGGACTTATACTGGCTTATCTAGGATAAGCCAGAGCTTGTAGATTGCTCACTTGAGCTTATTAATGCCTTTGTTTAGCTAAGGCTCAATTAAGTTTCTTATTTAGCTTTTTGTCTAGTTTATACATATGCTTACTTGCTTATCAAGTGCTTATTATACTTTCTATTTAGCTTATATGAGCTTATTATCATCTTATATGCTTCATCAGTTTAATTTGAACCTCAAAGCAACCACCCCAACAACTCCCTACCCGCAATAACAATATCTATCATGGATTAATTTATCATCTTGTTTTAGTTAAGATGTTGTAGATTTTTGTGTTGTAATTATTTATTTATTTGTAAATTTTTTTTTCACATTTCTAGTGTGCCTAATAAAATCATGTTAAAAACCAAAAATAGTTAGCATGAGATAGGGAATCATTGCGACGACACCAGGAAACGGCATTTTTGTATTGGTGGATTGTTAATATCTTAGTTTTCTAGCTTAGTTTGATTGTTGATTTATGTTTGTTAAGCTTGATTGAAAAGCTATTTTGTCTTTGCCTTTAAGTGTAGTAGGGGATTGTTAAGTTTAGTAGATTTCATTTGTCATAGCTCTATAAAAAATGTTCATCTAGTTTAAATAGGGTGTTTGATTTTAGTGCGCTGTTTGACACCTTAAACTAGTCAAACTGAGTTGTCGATCTTTGCTTAAGTCACTTTAAATTTTCTACTTTTTTAATCAGTAATAAGAATTGATATCTTGGTTAGAGTTTCATAATATTAATTAAGTTTAAGTTAATCAGTTTTGTACTTTGCACACAGTGGGAATCGATTCTGTTTCTGATAGTTTAGAAATTTTGATCGCCAAGCGTTCTTCGCTTTAGGTATAGATTTTGATGTGTTAAGTGCGCTCATTTGATACACATTCGCATATTGGAGCCAGCATTTTTTTGTTCGAGTTGCTCGATATGTATGACACCATTTGTCAGACCATGCAGATTGTGATTTGTCCACTGTGACGCAAATTTGCATCAGCTAGTGTAACAACAGTGTACTAGCTCGCTGTTCTTTTGAGCGCTTAAATTATTATATCGTAGTATTTTAGTGAGGATTTTTAAGATTTAAAAAATTTAGTAAAGGTTTATTAGTGAATAATTTATTGATATAGTTTAGTGAATAGATTATAGTCTTTTGTTAATTATCAAATTTTCTATCTTGATTTCCTTAGGTTTTATGTAAAGCCTTTAAGAAAGTTCTATCAAAAAAATCTCAAGAAAAAGAAATAATAAAAAAAAAAAATACCATCATAATAATGCCAAAAAACTCTCAGTTCATTTAAACTTGAAGACTAAGCTTTTAAATTTTGATTTCTAGAGCTTTTAGGAAGTTGTTTTTTATGAGATTTTGAATTAATTAGTTTATAAGTAGATAGATAAGTCTTCAAAAGCTTAGAGATATCTGAAAAAGAAGACTTATTTGAGTGTTTTTATTAGTCTTTATTAGGAGTTTTTAAGCTTTTAGAGTTTTGCTTTGCTGGAGTTTTATTAGGCAATAATACTTAGTGTTGGGGCAAATTGTGGACATATTTTATATGTGGTGTTAACGCATCGGTGTCATGAGCTCAATGCATTAGTAACTAATAGCTTGTATTGTATGATAAGTTATCCTTGTGATATATATACTTGTGTTTTAAAACTATTCATTCATGTTTATAAACTCTATGGATTCACTCACTTATTGCCACACCCAAACCTTGTTGCCTCCAGATCATAGAATTTAGTTAGTTAAATGTGTTATTTGATTTATTTGCTTTATCAAAAGTATATTCTCCACATCATAAGCTTTCTTTAAAATGCTTTTGTTTTTAAAATTGAGCTTATAATGAATTGAATCAAAGCCTTTTAGTGAATCAAATCCTTTTAGAGCTTAAAAGCTCACTTACTGAAAACAGCTTAATGAGTAGTGTGCAAGCATTAAAGTGAAAATTAGCTTTTAGAGCTCAAAAGCTCATTTCCTGTAAACATCTTTTTCAAAAGCTTTTTGAGAGCTTATTTTTGAGTTTTAGCTTATAGCGCTTTTATTAAAGTAGCTTAAAAAGTTGTCCTTAACAACTTTTGTTCTTTAAGTTTTTCATAAAAACTAAAAAAAAAGAGAAGTGGAAGTCGGGGTTGAGCAAGGCTCGAACCCCCGACCTCAACACCTCAACCTTTTATAAACACACACACCCCACTCCTTACCGCTGTGCCTTTGGGTCTTTTTCATAAGACCCTTGCACACTTTATTCTTTATATGCAATTTGGCCTATAAGCCTTAATAAGCTGTTAAGCTTATTTCACAGCTTATTTTATAAGCTGTGATCTCGGGCTTATTTTTCCTAGAATTTAAATAGTTTAAGCTATTTTCTGTCATTTTTCTAGATATTTTAGAGTTCATTTAGTATTTTTAATTTTTTATTTTCATTAGAAACTTCAAAAAATCATAAAAAATAGAAAAATAATCAAAAAAATATAAATCTTTTTTAGAAAATTTTCTTTTATCATTAAG
>BQNB010154241.1:0-15543 GCA_026074375.1 Tanacetum coccineum | reverse complement strand
AGTGTTTTTACCATTTCTAGCTTTTATTTTTGTTCCAGCTTATTTTCTTTGATTATTTTTATGTGCATTTGCTTATTAGTTTTAGCATGTGCCCAAATCATTCCTTGTCATATTCAAACATCAATCATCAATCGTCTTTCGATCTTCCATTTCTAGCCTCGTTGGGACATAATGACCCGGGGACTCTCTATACTGCTTCCGGTTTCATTGCTCTCGCGGATTCTGTTCCTTGTTGTGTACTTATATATGTTCGTATTTATTTACATATAAAAAGGGGTGAGTTCGAGCGAGTCAAATTTTGGCGCCGTTGCCGGGGAGGCTGTGAAACGAATTTCGTTACATTTGACAATTTATGTTTGAATCTGTGAATATTTTCTTTTATTAAAAAAAAAGTACAAAAATATTTTTTTTATCTTCATTAAAAGCTTCTTAATCTCCAGGAGGATGCTTCCAAACACTTCTTTATATCTTTAGCAGTTTAATGATTAATTTAGGAATCAGGGTAATATCTTCATCAGCAATAATATCATTTATCCTCCCCTGAGTTTCATCAATTAATGTAATCTCTGCATCATAATTAATATCACCAATATCAACCTATGCTACCTATGCTTTAGTGGATGATCCTGCACAATCAAAAAGAGATTAGTTTCTCTTTGGGACCCATGCCTTCACAGGCTTGGGTCTGCCTTGTGGACCTTGAGAAACATGAACATATGAATCAGTGGTTGGTCCACTATTGGTATTAGAGAGTGGTATTACTTTTCTCCAAACATAACCTGCTGAGGTCTTAGCAGCAGTGCCCATTTTTCCCTTAACAGCATATTTATTTGACTTGTGTGCTGTATTCCTTGAAAAGGGTCTATTTACAGGTGATCTTTGTTTTGAAAAACATTTCTTTGGACTTTTAAGATTCACCTGAGAAGGTTTAGGGCTTGTGTTGTTTGATACTGGTCTATTTACTCTACCAGTATTAACATTTACCCTACCAGTTTTAATAGTTTTGCTAGCAGTACTAAGGTTGGGTCTAATGTTACTTAGTTGTACAGGTCTGGGGGTGAACTGATTTGCTTTATTCACCCTGTTTGTGTTAGTCCAGGCTGGTGTAGCTTGCCTAACATCCGCATGAACCACCCTTTTGCTCTTAAGAGCAGCTTCCCTTGCCATCTTCTTCTCATAATAGTCACAGTCCTTAATCAAATGACTAAGACTTCCACACACATAACATGGTTTTCTTTCAAAGGAATATCCTTCCTGCACCCTAATTCCCTTCCATTCGTTGATTCCATATTCTTCGCTCTGTGTATTTGGAAGAGAATAGGTGAGAGTTCATCTGGTGAATAATTGGGGGCCTAGGAGTTTATACATGCTGTTGCTCAAAACTAGGGGTCACTGTCTGTTTGGGTTTAGGCACTTGTGGTTGAGTATTTTGGGTGGCAATGGTAACCTGCTCAACAGAAGGTATAGGAATAGGGTCATCAGTGACTGATTGGTTAGATACAGCTCCTAGCTTCCCATCACTGTCATTGGATGGACAGATTGAGAACACAATGGAACTTGCATCAGACACTGTAGGACTAGGTAATTGAGGTTGAGGGTCCATATTTACCAAACTCATACAGAGAGTCATCTATGTCCTCCTTTCCCTAGGGTATAATCACCAATAAGTGGACGGGGACACCTTATATTCTACCTGTTTGAATATGCTGTATAGTGGGATATCATTAATATCTGCTATTCTGTTTCCCTAAGAACAAAAATACCTCTACTCATCTCTTCCTCATATCCTAGGACCTCAGCATTTGATTGTATGCCATATCCTAAACCTATCTTAACAGTTGAGCTCATACCACCAGTCATAGCTTCCTAAAGATTTTTAGAAGATGGCAAAACAAGAATCAACATTTTTTTGTAAATCATTTATTTCGCCTTTGGACACTTTCATTCCTTTCTTCTATACTTTTTGAGCTTTCATCTTTTCAAAAATTTGATTAGCTTGAAAAATTTAATTTTTCAGTTAAGGAAGTTTGATGTTTTTCCCCCCTATGGGGTCTCTAAGCTGAGATTCTAATTTCTTAATACCTAGCTTATAGGCAGTTAAGGCAGCTTCTTGGTCACCAAATTCAAATTGCAATTCATCATACTTAGCTTGAAGAGCATTATATGAATCTAAACACAATTTAGAGCACATGGATACCTCATTATTCACAGTGAAATCCATTAGAGCCATGGTTGAGTTTCCTCATAGGCAGTCTGCTCACCCAATTGATTGGAACTTCATCAAATGGTCATTAAAGCTTCCGTTTCAGTTCGCACTGGCTTGAAATCTGACGCTCTACCGTTATACCTGAACTAGATCTGAGTCCTGTCCTTTGAACCTTTAAACTGCACTCCTGGCAAATAGGCCAGTATTGTGGCAATTAAAAATTCAACTTTTCTATTATCAAATTGCCACATGCATTTTTCCATCCACTCTTGGCCGTCTGCCTGTTTCTTGTAGAAACTTCATTATCTTTATGGCAGTCATTGCATTCTGCCAATTTATTTCCATTTCTTCCAAATCCAGTTCATCAAATTTGATCTTGGTCGTATGTATCAAATCAACATCATTAGCATTTTGGCTAGAACGAATGGATAACTTCATCAGCAAGGGGACCAGGAGTAGCAGTTGTTGTTGCTTTGGAGAGGAAGTGGTATTCGAACTCTAACTTCCTTTTCCTCCCCCCCCCCCCCCCCTCCTTCCCCCATGAGCTGTTCTTGGCTTATTGCTTGCTGGAAGGGTTTTGGTTATGATAGAAAAGCCACATTATCAATGAATGGGATGAAGTGTTGTTCTGTTGGATGCCTTGTTCAAAGACACTCAGATTAATGTATACAATCATCTATTGTACAGTGTTGTCAATATCTTCTGGTTTCATTGTCCTGGCTAGACTGTCCCACGCAGGTGGAAGGGACCTCAAAAACTTATGATGTGGGTCTTCATTCTGACACACCTAGCACCAAGGGGCAGCCCAACTGTGATAGGAGTTTTTGGAACCTATCATACCCTTTCTCCAAATACAAACTATAGCCTATCTTTCCTTGAGAAGAACGGAGATAGTAAATGCCTCAAATGTTGTTTCAAAACAGCCTTTTTGCATTTTCTTTGAGTTCGCTGTACACCAAACCGTGTTTGTGGTGCCCAGATCTCTTTGGCATCTTCCATGCATGAAGAGTATGAGATTGATCTTTTAGGAACAGCCTATTAGCAGGTAGTGTTTCTAGCTTTCCTTTCTTTTTTCATCAGCAAACTGTTCTTCCTGTGTGGCTGAAGGAAGAACCCTGTATACACCATCCTTACCTTTGGTGACTCGCTTCTTTGAGTTCCCATTTGAATCACTTTCAGAACTCATTTTCTATATACTCAAGATAATGTGCCATTCTCCATTGCCCACGTATCCTATATCATCTTTTTGAAGGACAGGCAGTTTTGTTTTGAAAGTGTATTGGTGATGTTATTATTTGTGGTGGTTTAGCAGGAGCTTCTTTGATGGATGCTGGTACTGATTCCATCCAAAGATGCTTAAACATGAAGAGAATGTTCCTCATCACATGAAGAGAAAAATTATGTTTGCAGACATGATTATTTGATTTGGTGAAATAAAGGTTTTGTAGCTATGTTCAATCTTGTGTAAAGTCCTTTGGTGGCTCTGATACGACTTGTAGGTCCTAATAAACAGGATTGAATGAGCCTTGAACGACTGATAGTCTTTGAAAAAAATCCAATGATCCTATAAGAGACATTTGACTGTGAAATACAAATTATGGACGCGGAATTATCAATTTCATATTTACCAGATGAAACACAAGACAAATACTAAAATTGCTATACTATTCTATTTGATTGTGGATACTCAATCAACTCATATGTTTACATTACTATTCTTATGTTCCTTTTATAGGCTTAAGGGAACCTAACGCGTTAAGAGATAATGCTTCTCTCTTCTAAATCAACGCTATAATTGATAACTATTACTAAAATTTACTCTATAGACTTAACTGTCTGACCAAGCAGAATTAACTTTAATACTGCCAGGCGTATGTTAAAGAGTATGAGCAGTAGAGAGTGAAGTCATAGAACTTTGAGTCTGAGTAGTCTAAGGTGTGTAGAGTCTACAATACTGTAACTAGTATAACTATTCAGCTATCAGTACTAACTTTATCTAACAGACTTTAACTTTTATACTAACAGTATTAAGTTTGTTTTATCAATATTTCCCTAACATTTACTATGGATCGTAAATGGTTTTATAGGGAATTAAGCAAACCCATAAGTGAAGTAACCAAATCTCCATTTCACAAAGACATCCTCAGTAGTTTATCCCCAACTGTACGTAGCCATAACTTGGGCTCAACAGCATTAATCTTTTTGGCCTGGCAGCACTAACTTTTCGCAACAGCATTAAGTTATAGCCTGCAACACTAACTCTTGGAGTTACCAGTATTAACCCTATATTTTTATTCAAATGTAATTTCAAAACCCCGTTTCCTATCATTAATCTATTAAACAACACCTCAGAGATTATAGCCATTCCAATGCTAGAAGTAAAAAATTTATAATGGCTAACATTAGTGCTTTTGGTAAGTTTGTCTGCAACATTTTTGATCAGTTTGAATCTGATCCCTTGATTAATCTTCTTTCATATGAATCCCTGTATGAAGTGATTTTCTAATCTACAATGTGCTTAGTCTTTGATGTGAAATACTAGATCTTAATATGCAGTGGTGCTTTTTTTTTTCATTCGTCATTGAATATCTTGGTATTCATGTAGTTGTATCCATTATCCAGCATTTGATTTCGGATCTATAACACTTGACCCCAACAATGAGCTGTAGCTACATTCTGCTTCAGTAGTAGAGTTGGCAACTACTGTTTGCTTCTTGCATTGCCATGAAATCAATCTACACCCTAGGAAATTGACAACCTCCTGTTGTGGATTTCCTATCTAATACTTGCACAGCATTGTCACTTAAGTATAAGATTCCAAGTCAAATGGGGCGAGTCCTTAGGATACCAAAGGCCCAATTTAGGTTGACCTTTCAAGTATCTAAAGATTATTTTCATAGCATGAAGATGTGAAACTTTAGGTGTGACTTGAAATCTTGCACAAGCATATACATACATAACATAATTTCAGGCCTTAAAGAGTGAAAATATCATCTTGATCCAATCAATGATCCTATATAAGTGAAACCACATATAAATTCTTCGTCCGTATGCATCCTTGAGCATTGGCTTTGAGTTTCCGTGGGTGTATTGCTATCCTCACAGTTGGAAAAACCAAACTTCTTCAAATTTATCCACATACTAGTCTTGGCTATTAAAAGTCCCATCTTTCCTTTGATCACTGCATCCTAAGAAGAAAATAAGCTCACCCATAGAACTAATCTGGAACTTCTTGTGCATCAATTTCTCAAACATAGTGCATAACTCCTTCTTAGTAGATCTAAAAATGATATCATCTACATATATTTGAACTAGTAGAATATCACCTTTGACCTTTTTAATGAACAAAGTCTTGTCTATTGTCCCTCTCTGAAATCCATTTTCTAATAAATAGGTAGACAAAGTCTCATACCAGGCTCTAGGAGCTTGATGTAGACCATATAATGCTTTTTCTACCTTATAAACTCTATCAGGGTACTCTGGATCTTCAAACCCTAGAGGTTGGCAAACATAGAGTTCCTCTTCAATCTTGCCATACAAAAATGCACTATTCATACCCATCTGGTAAACAACAATGTTCATGAATGAGGCATAGGCTAAGAACAGCCTAATTGCTTCAATCCTAGCAACTAGAACAAAAACCTCATCATAATCTATTCCTTCTTCTTGAGTGTAACCCGGTGCAACCAGCCTTGCTTTGTTTCTAACAATAATACCTCTCTTATATTTCTTGTTCCTGTAGACCCATTATGTCCCAATGGCCCTCTTGCCATGTGGTAAATCAACCAAAGTCTAAACCTTCTATAATTTAAACTGTAGAAGCTCATCCTGCATTGCTTCTATCCAACTTAAATCACCTTCTTGGGTTTTACTTGTGATAGAAAACAAGAAAATAGAAAATTTTGAAAGTCTTTGTAGTTTATTCTCCTCTGCTTTTGTATTAAACTCATCAAAACATGTTCTTTAGAATTCTTGGTCATCCTTCTTGTTTGAGGTGCTGAATGTAGATCTCCAATAATCTGTTCAACTGGATGATCTTTGTGAACTCTTGTTGTTGCAATAGGACTGACAGGCATAAAAGACTCCAAATTATTCATGTCTCCTCCTGCAACAAAGTCTTCATCATCATAAGCACCATCAAATATGCCAGTATCTTCTAAATTAGGCATCTTTGGATCATCTAGAGGATTATCATTAAAATAAGATAACCAATCAAAGTTAACAAGTGGACTAGTAGTATAAATACTGTTAGTGCTGTTAACATCAGCATCCTTTGTTCCAGCAGTATTAACAAGAGAACTAACAGCAGAAACACTGTTAGTATTGTTAATCTTAATTTTAGCTTCTTTCCCTTGAACAATCAACCTTTTAAATTCTCTTAAATCCTGATCGTCCTTGTCATCTTCTTTTGCTGGATCCTTAGTAGATTTCTTTTCAACATCATCAGCAACCTTATCATCTGAGCTCTTAAGACTTGAAGTGATAAGTGAATCAGGAGTCTATAATGGTAGCAATATATACTCATGACTAGGTACTATCTTCTTCCTAGCTTGACCTGCATCTATACTTTCTTTGGTACCTGCATTACCATTAGTTTGATTCCCTGCAACAATTGGCTTATAATTCATAGATTTTGTTGGTGTATCAATATCATAAAGCCATTATGGTCCACTCCCTGCAACATTAGGTTTATTTTTAAGAAAAGTAATGTGCAAGGTCTCCTTTATAATCCTGGTTCTACTGTTAAGTACTCTAAATGGTTTACTATTAACAGAGTACCTAATAAAGACTCCCTTATCAGCCTTCCCATCAAACTTACCTAGGTGATCTAAGGTGTTAAGAATAGTAACAGGACACCCAAATGGTCTCATAAAGCTCAATGTTGGTGGTCTACCATTAAAAAGTTCATAAGGGGTCTTGTTATAAGGCTTAATTACCAATACCCTATTCTGTACATAACAAGCAGTATTAACTACTTTAGCCCAAAAGGTAGTGGGTAACTTTGAATCAGCTAGCATAGTCCTAGCAGCCTCTATTTGTGTTCTATTTTTCCTTTTAGCTACTCCATTTAGAGTCCTAGCAATACTAAATTCTCTCTTAATCCCTTTCATCTCACAGAACTGATTCATTTCCTTATTCTTAAATTTAGTTCATTATCACATTTGATTATTTTTACTCTGTGATTTATTTGATTTTCTATTCCTGTTATAAAAGCCTTAAGTATTCCACTGGTCTCATCCTTAGTTGCTAAAAAGAAAACCCAACTAAATCTACTAAAGTCATCTGTGACAACTAGGCAGTACATCTTTTTCATTATACTCTTACAAAAGAGTTAAGACACAAAAATAAGTATATCATGTGCAACATTTGTAAAGGTTGGCTGATTGAGCTCACAGTTTTGGTCTTACAAGAGGCTTTATGTTGCTTTCCTTTCTGACAAGCAACACATGTATGATCATTTTAAAAAATCTTTGAAGGAAACCTCTTACAAGATTTCCCCTCATAAGTTTGTTCATAGTTTTGAAATTTATATTCCCCAGCCTCCTATCCCAAAGATTAGACTCGTCTAATGTAGCATTTGCAAAGAGACAAGTTAGACATCCTTGAGGAACAACCTTCCTTAAATCAACACTGTACATGTTATCCTTTCTAGGAACTTTAAGCAAAACATGATTCTCATCAGTTAACTTAAAGTCAGAAGACAGAGCAACACATTCAGTGTCAGTAAAAGGACACTGTTTTTCTAGTCACACATTTGTGAGACGCTAAAAAAATTAAACTTAAGCTCCTTAACAAAGTACACATCTTTAAAATCTAATTTTGTTGTCATGATTTTACCTTTTCTAGTAATCTTACCTCACCTTTGGAGTTTCCACCAAAAGGCCATACAATCTCCATTAATTTCTTTCTAATCTGAGTGGTAAAGGACTTGTTCCAGTCATGTGCCTAGAGCATCCACTGTCAATGACTCCTTTTTCCTGCAACTCTAGCTATGGATTGCCTTACACTTAAAAGTAGAAAATCAGGCGCTCTCTTAGGGGACCCTAAGCCTATTACAGACTTGGTTTTGAGGAAATCTGCCCTTGTGCATCAACATAGTCAAATTTCTTTTAAGGCATTGATGGGGACCGTTATTTCTGGAGACATGGTCTAAAACTTTGTGTTTTGGTCTCCAAACCAAACTGCTGAGGCCTTAACAGCATTAGCCTCAAATTCCCTTATTATCATTTACTACTGCTTTTGGCCTAACAGTAGTAACATTTTCTCTAACAGTATTAACTTTTTCATTAAAATTATACTGTTCTTATTTGTTGTATACTTGTTAAAGGGCCTTCTAACATGTGAATGTGCTCTATTAAATACATTTGATGCTGGTCTTGCACTATTTACTGTTGGTCTTGTGTAGGCAGTATTAATTGGTCTGGAAGTATTAATTGATACTGCTTCTCTTGAAGAGCTTTGCCTAGCAGTATTAAGTGTTTTAAAGCCAGATTTCATTAAGAATGCTCTTGGAACAAAAAAAATTTAGATGAGGGTGAGTTATTCTTTGAGAATTTTGATGATTCACCATTCTAGCATTGTTCTAAACAGGTTTTTCCACTATTTTCTTTTCATAAAAATCACAGTCTTTGATCAAATGGTTAAAACTGTCACATACATAACAAGCTTTATTTTTAAACTCAAAATTACTTCCTAATTTCTAAAGTCTCTCAAATTATTCTGTTCTCCTTTTTACCTATAGGACTTTGACTGTTTTTCCTAGGGTATTTAGCTTGCTTATTGTTCTCTACCTTCTTAACGGACTCCTTAGGTGATTTCACATGCTCATAAGATTTAACAAATTCTACTTTAGCATTACTAGGTTTTCTCTATCCAGACTTGGACTTAGACTTAGTCTCATTCTCATTTTATGATAGATGTGTTTAAGATATAGAATCAGAGAGATAAGAGTGTATAGAGTAGGATCTAAATCTGAAAGACTGACTGAGAGGAGATTGAGATAGAACTTAATGAGTCTAGATAACATAGATACACTATAGATTAAGACAATAGGCTGAAGAGAGAGACTAGTTGCAACAGCAGGCACACTAGTTATTGACTTACTAAAAACATATTCTTCCTCATCAGCAAGTACCAAATTAGGTTTAGGGGGCATGAAGTTCCCAGTGTAGGGAGGTGGAACTGCATGATACCCTTCACCTGTTTTGTGCTTATCATTCACCTGACTATCAAACACTTGACTATCAACCACTTGACTATCATACCCCACACCAGTCTTGAACTTATCACTTACTTAAATCTCTAACAGTTTGCTTAGATTTTTAGATGAATTTTTAAACTTTTCTAAGGTAAGTTTTAAATCATCTCTTTCCTTTTTAGCTTTTTCAAATTTCTTTCTAAGCTCTGTTAGTACATTATCTCTCAACTTAATATCAAGTTTTAAAATCTTTATGTCCTCTTCAAAAATAACCTCATTCTTTTTATACACATCTAGTCTGGCCTCTACAGATTCTAGACCTGCTTTATAAGCTCTTACATTTAATTGAGACTTATTAAAATCTTTTGTTAGATTATCATAAAGTTCTTTGAGAGTTTCATAAGATTTTAAACATTCTTTAGAACAAGTAGATACCTCAGAATCTAAACTTGGAGAACTTCAAGAACCTAAAGATGTATATGCCATAAGTGTAAAGTTTGTAGGTCCTTCTTCAACCTGATCACTCAAGTCATACCCAAGTCCATCTTGATCCACCAAAGCTTTTGTCTCTGTTGTTTCCATTGTCACATTCCTCCTTATAGGTTCTCTGTTCCTGTTCTCCCTTGGAGCCCTGTACTCCCTTGCAAAATGGCCCTTTTTATGACAGTTATAGCATTCCATCTTTGATTTGTTAAACCATATGGTCTCTAAACCATTGGCATTAATCTTCCTTCCAGTCTTATTTAGGAATCTTCTGGCTCTCATGGTCAACATAGCCATCTGTCACTTTAGATCCATCTCTTCCAAGTCATCAGCATCAATCTGTTGTAAGTCCTCATCATTTATTTATGGACTGTTAGATTGGTTTGTAAAGAAAGAATAGATCACAGCATCACTCATACTTTCAGTATTGGCAGAGTTAGAACCATAAGATTGATTGAAACTGCCATAGTTATTAGAAGACACAAAAGCCACATTTTATGAATTTTGGTTTGAGATTGATGACCCTTTAACTTTAGTTTCATAAATTTTTAGATTGTTGTATAGGTCATCCATGATCAAGGTGTCTAAATCAGTTTTGTTCCTCCAGATCAAGGTATGAGTCTTCCATTCTGATGGGAGACTTCTTAAAAACTTTAGATTTATATCATCATAAGAAATAGTTTCACCTAGAATTTCTAACTGACTGATAAGCTTTTGAAACCTATCATAGGTTTGATCAAGTCCTTTTGAGCTTGATCCATTAAAATTCTCATATTGTTGCTTTAGAAGTGTCTTCTGAGTTTTCTTTGACTCCTTATTACCTCCAAACCTTTTCTCTATAGCTTCCATCAGAGTCTTGGCACATTTGTAGGTATTAAACTTTAGTTGATGTTCATTTGGAAGAGCCATCAACAATGTACCTATTGCCTTTAACTCATTCTTCCTTGCTAGCTTCTCCTCTGCAGTTGTAGGAGGATATGTTTGCTCAACACCATCAACAGTTCTCTTTGGTGGAGGTGAGTCTTCATTTACTATTACTTCCCAAAGAGTATAATCTGTCATTAGGAAGTACTGTTCTATCCTCATTTTCCAAAGCTCAAATTCACCTGGATTGAGCACTGGAAGTTTTGCAGCAGCAACCATTGGTGAAGATACTGCCTCCATGTTTTCACAAACAAATAGATCTGGTATGTGTAGATTGTTTCTTCTTATTCAAAGTTTCTCAACAAGCTCTGATACCACTTGTTGATCCCACTTGAATAGATCTTGCTTAGCTTGTAAAAGGCTTAGTTGTATTGAATAAATCCAAGACAACTATGGTAGAAACTTTGATTGAATATATCAAAGACTATGCGGAATCTAGTCTATGATACTAAGAAGAATTCTAATGAAAACAGTAAAAAACAAGATTAATAACAATAGTTTATCAAACTTTCAGCCTCAATATAAAACGAACACTCTTAATAGTGTTAGGGTTTACAAAACCTTGAAGCTACGAATATCAAAGATGTGTATCTAACATTATGCCCTAGGACCTCCTTTTATACACCAAGGAGTCCTACAAGGCTTACAATACTTTCCTAAGTTATCATGATCTTTTCTATAAACAAACGTAATCTCTTAAACAAATAAGTTATACATATCTTATTTACAAATAACTAATACTTATCTTCGTAAGTATTCTCGTTCTCCAATCAATCTTTATCTCTTCTCTGATAAGTTTTTGATCTCATCTCTGTCAGCATAATCTTTTCAACAGTAGTAATCACTCAGCAGTTGTAACTGAGCACAAGCAGTATTAACTACTTAGAAGTTTACTCTAGCAGTACTAACTTTTGTACTAGCAGTAGTAACTACTTAGTATATTTTTAGTCTTCATTTCTGAGCAATCTTAACTTCTACTAGCAGCAGTAACTTTATACTAACAGTACTAAAATATACTAACAGTAGTAACTAGCAGTAATAACTTTTATACTACCAGTACTAACTACTTAGCATAATTTTCATTAGTATTACCAGCAGTACTAAGTTATGCTTGACAGCACTAATATATACCTGAGCAGCAGTAACTCTAAGAATATCTTAAAGACTTTTAATCCCAACAGATACCCCATCCAGTTATGAGTCTTGTGGGAGACAAGATGGCTCTTTTTAGGGACCTTGGCCCTTTGCTTGGTACATATATTTTGTATCCTTCCTAAACATGCATTCCTCACTTGTTTTCAAAATAATAACACATACACTTCTCTCTTTTCTCCTCTCTTTGGATCATCCGACCCACACACACACTCATATACTTTTATTTTTCAAATTTTGATCAAAAACATGAAGATTGGTGATACTTTGGGTTGATTCTAGTGTCCGGGTAGTCATTTAAACAACGTTTGGGTTGTCCGGTTCGCGTGAAAAATTATTTTGAAGACCATTTTTGTAAGTCTTTCAAATTTATTTTTAACTTGTACTTTTGGGTTGCTAGTGATGCATAGATGTTACTTGTACGGCCCGATCGTTAAAATTCGAAAGCAAAAAGTTTGCAAAAAGATGTTTAGGGTGCGTTTGGTTTGAAAATAAAAAGGAAAAAAATATAAGGTTTTGTTAGTTTTGATATTGTGGTCGTGATGGTTGAAAAACATATATTTGCTATGTAGCTTATTTTGTATATAGCTTATTGTGGCTTATTTGATTGGTTCGAATAGCTTATTTTGAGCTTATTAGCTCACGACATCTTTAGGAAATACAAGAAGGGTATTTTTGGTTATTATCCTAGTATGCCATATTTTTGTGGACTTATATTATAGCTTATGGTGGTAACCAAGTGCGATACGTAGCTTAATATCTTATTTTTAAGCTTAGTAGATATATTTCTGAGCATAAGGGCTCACGGCCCAATCAGCAATCCATAAGTCGTGGCTTATTGATGGCTTATTGTGGTCTGGATTACTTATTTACTTATTGGTTTGAGCTTATATACACTATTAGGCCTTGGTTTTGGGCTTAGAACGTATTTTGGATACATAAAAAGTCTAATGGACCCTTATTGGGCCTTAAAGCCCAATAAGCATTAACTAGTTATTTTGGGAGTTTTGGCAAGCTTTTGAAAAGAGAAAAGTAGTTGTGAAATAATATGGAAGGTCGTTTTGAGAAAGTATCTTGGTAAACATAATGAAAGGTGATTTTTGGAAATTGGTTCGGAAAGTGTCAAAATGTTGAAATTGTTTGAAAATAAGGTTTGATAACCTTTGGGAAAACGTCATATAAACGTACGGGTCATGCCAAAAAAATTTTAAAAGTGTATACTTAGAATTTTTACTTAAAACGTACATTTTATTTTTAATAATAAAATATTATTTTATTATTTTAATAAGCCGACTAAAAGACGAAAAATATAATTTTTCTCGAAACTTTTTCAAAATGTTTAGTAAACATAACCGTTCTATTTCGTATAGTATAAACGATATATTTATGGTAAATAAGTGTACCGAATGGACTTATCGAAGTATATTTATAATTATTTATTATAAATATTTACTTATATTAATTATCTATTTTGCTAAATAGTATAAGTGTAAGTATATTGTACTCATGTATGAGTTTGATATGGTATTATGGAGTCATGTCGTCAACCATCACACCACTAAAACGTTTAAGACAATTGTACAACGCATCTAACCTCTATGCATCGAAACCGGGGAAAAACTGTTTGGAAACGAATGATTTAAAATGGGACATTAACTGGACTAGGTCGTGTGCGAACATCGTTGCATTTCTTGTGATTTAAGTTTTCTATTAGAGACAATTTGCTTGAGGTGAGTTCCCGTAGCCCCATTTTTTATTGTTTTCCCTTTGGGGGAAAATGATACTCAAATGTGATTTGAACTATTTTCTAAACTATGCAAAACGTAATTTTATTTTTGGGACAATCTATGTGCTTATGACTGCTATGTGAATGATATGCATTTGGTATGCTATGCTGTGTGATCATTCTATGTGATTCTTCACCCTAATCGCTCCAGCTGGTAGGCCTTAGGTGTGGTATGTCATCGGGGTTGTAACCCTAAGAGCGTTGGTACATGCTGGATATAAGACTAGCGGGGATGCTAGGTCTCGGTACATGATTAGCGGGAATGCTATGTCATGGGTTGTTCGCATATAGCACAATTGTCCAACTGATTAAAAATATTGGCACATCGACTGGGTTTTTGAGTCAAAACCTACGAGGTCACCAACATTATTGTTGACGTTTTCGAGTATCATTTTCAGGTGATGTTAATGATCGTTAGAGTATGGTACTTGTAGCAGACTTTAGAGAATCCCATAGGAATCTTGTTTGAAAAGTCATGCATTTGATGTACGCTTTGAATTTGGTTTTCTTGAGGATCAAGATAAGATTTTATGGACCCCTATGTGTTGTGTTCTTGATCTGGGACATCACTCAAGGTTTCATTTAGATTGATGGTCATCATGACACTATTTATTTATGGATTTTAGATTTCTCTATTTTGTATCTTGTGTTGTGATTGATTATTTCGTTGCACTTCCGTGTTTCCGCCTATGACGGGGTGTGACACACTAGTACATAAAATACACTGTTTGACAATTGCAAGTCAATTTATTTGAATACGCGTGATCACAATGCATAAGATTGTCAAAAATAGCCTAACTTGTAGGCTTTTCATAACCATCTAAAGTTACAACTTAACTATTACATCATAAAACTTAGCAAAATATCAACTACCAAATACCAATAAAACCAATGGGTCTTTATCGGCCTTTCATTGGCTTTTCATCCTTGACCATCTCTTCTTAGGTGACTCTAATCCTCTTTCTTGGTCTTCTTTCTTTAAACTATTCATCATCTAAATAATCATCAGCCAGTTCTTGATCAGATAGTGCTTCAGCCTGATCATTAGCCATTTCCATGACCTCCTCAGAAACCTTTTCATGAACAAGTTGATAAAAAACATCCTCTCCAGAAACCTCTTGTTGAACATTATTTTGAACAACCACAACCCGAATTGGTTGATCTAACCCAACAAATAAGTCTTTAGTTTCATGTAAAGGATCATCTTGCCAATCAACTTCAGTACCTGGTGAATCCTTCTCAAGCCAATCCCAACCAAAATGCTCACTTAAATTTCCACTTATATTAGCATTATCATCTGTGACATACACAAAACCATAAAAGTCATCTGGACTATCTTTTCCTGGCTTAGCTTCTCTAAGACATTATCTAGTGTCAAATTAAACTCTTTAAGAGCCTCTTCTTGACTATCTTTTTCCTGGTTAAGCTTCTCTATCAGTTTGTTAGTGCTAGACTCTAACTCTACATTAATTTCTCCCAATACCTTGATTTCATCATCACGTTCAACCATCGAATTAAACTTTTCAAGAGCCTCTTATTAACCAACTTTTTCCTGGCTAAGCTTCTCTATTAGTTTGTGAGTTTCAGACTCTAACTCAATATTAATTTCTCCTAATACATTGATTTCATCATCACGTTCAACCATTTTAAAAACTTATAGATGAAAGTGAAATGTAACTTTTGATATCTAAATGAAATGGATGGGCTGATTTGTTTTGGTGACACTTGCAAGGTTTATTTTACAGAGGCGGTAAATTACCTGGCAAACTAAAAGGGTCACTTTAGGGTTCAGGG
>BQNB010154240.1:2784-15544 GCA_026074375.1 Tanacetum coccineum | reverse complement strand
AAGAGAGAATCCCAAACACTTATGTGAGGTGCTAGTATATACTTTCCGTGCTTTTAATTACGAGGTTTAGAAGGTTGTGTTATAAAATACTTTTAAAGAGTAGGTAAAATGACCCCTCGTATTGTTATTGTCTAGATAGAAAAGCCCATTTGCTTAAGGACAAGCAAATCCCAAGTGTAGGGGTATTTGATGAGGTGTCAATTTATACACTTTTTTGAGGCCGTTTAACCCCCTAAATCGTGTGTTTATGCCCAAAATAGGTACTTAACCGTTCCTTTTTAGGTATTTTGCATTTAGAAGGCATTTGAAAGAAATACACGTGACTTGGGCTTATTTGGAGAAGAAACGGACAAGACTACGGGCCAACACCAACATTGCTCAATAATTCCTCATCAGAAGCTGGAGACGGCGTCACAAATTACACGTGACGCCATCACAAATCATACAACGACGTCGTCACAAGATATCGCGACGGCGTCAGCCCGCACGATCCAGCCCAAGATTTAGAATATTCTTATCACGACGGCGTCACTATTAAAACGCGACGCCGTCGCAGCGATTATCTTACACCTACACCCACAACCTTTTAAAAGACCTCTTAGATAGTAATGAATAATGCTTGCGCCTAGCGGTGGAGGTTTGATCCTTTACCAAGCCTATGGTAATTTATATGCTATGACAGGTAATGAGTGTTGATTTTCTGTTTCCCCCTTATGTTATAATTTATTATACACCCGAGAGAAAAAGAGAATCCCAAACACTTATGTGAGGTGCTAGTATGTATTTTTCGTGCTTTTAATTACGAGGTCTAGAAGATTGTGTTGTAAAATACTTTTAAAGAGTAGGTAAAATGACCCTCATATTGCTATTGTCTATGTAGAAAAGCCCATTTGCTTAAGGACAAGCAAATCCCAAGTGTAGGGGTATTTGATGAGGTGTCATTTTATACACTTTTCCGGGGTCGTTTAACCCCCTAAATCGTGCATTTATGCCCAAAATAGGTACTTAATCGTTTCTTTTCAGGTATTTAGCATTTGGAAGGCATTTAGAGGAAATACACGTGACTTGGCTCATTTAGAGAAGAAACGGACAAGACTACGGACCTACACCAACATCTCTCAAGAATTTCTCCTCAGAGGGTGGAGACGGCTTCACAAAATACACGTGACGCCGTCACATTCCACGATGGTGTCACAAGATTTCACGATGGCGTCAGATCGTATGACCCAGCCCAAGATCTAGAATATTCTCTTTCACGACGGCGTCACGACTAAAATGCGATGTCGTCGTAGTGATTTATCTATATATACAAATCCGTTTTTAGGGTTTTAGGTGTGTAACTTTAGAGTAAAAGAAAGGGACAAACCCTAGTTCGTTTAGCAGCCATTTAGGATGATTTTAGGGCCTCAAAACCCTATTGTAACTCCTTCAATTCATGTTTTAATCAAGTAAGACTTACTTAATCATTCAATAAGTCTTGTTGTTTGATTCATTATTGTTCTTGCTCTATCTTTAACATACTTGGCTAAACCCTTTATTGTGTTCATTTATGATTGTATGCAACCTAGAATGTAGACCTTAGTGGTGTTGCTTCTTGTGATGAATATGCATGTTAGGTCTTAGAAAACCAGATTTCTGTCTATAATCGATGTTGATATGTCTAGGGAAACATGATTGTGCAGAAAGGATACCATCGGGTAACAGTCTTCATACTACCTTGCCCCTTATATGGTTGAACCACTTTTAATATATTTCAAATGAATTTAATATACTCTTAGGGGCCTAGTAATAGTCTTCATACTACCTTACTTGTGTGTTGCCTTAACGGAATATTAAATAGACGGCGGGTTTATGTAATTCGTTCATGACTTAGGAAATAGTCACATAGACCATCACAAGTGTGACAAAGCAACAACACTAGGAGAAGCAATCTAGGGAGTAAGACATGATTAAATGAATACAATCTTTTATTATATTGTTATCACCAGTAGCGTAGTTTATTTAGTTTAATAGCTAAAACCAAACCCACCTCTCAAACCATAGATTTACTGCTTTTATAAAATACAATAATACAAAAATAATCTTCTCTCAACCCCTTAGAATTCGACCCTTAGAATTCTATTAGACCGTGATCAGGCATTCCCAACCTATTCCCCTAGAGAACGATAACAACCACCGAGTCTTGCCTATACTACCACTACAACGGTTAGATACTCTGCCTAGGGAGTTGTAAAACTTCTTGTAGAAGTCCCTTACGACAACCGCATCATCTTTCAGTTTGAGTCGCTGAAGTTTCTTCAGCGTCAGCTCTTCAGGTCCTTAAAAGATTGGAAAGTATCTTCACTTCAGTGTATGCAGCTTTACAAAAACTAAAGAAGGACTCTTGGAAAGAGCTTCAGTTAAGCTTGGTTGACAATTCCAAGCTGAACGTTGTCTATCTCCTTAACAGAAGTTGAAACGTGTTGTTTCACTTCTAGAAGGTTTACAAGGCGGGAAAAAGATTACTTTATGCCAAAAGGAATAAAGTAATCTCCTTAAGAAATGTTACTTTTAAAGTTGGTATAGAAGTACAACAACTTTCCTCAAAGGACTGTACCTAGTACTAGAAAGCAAACATGCATTAAATGGTAGCTCAACTACTCATTTAATGCTTGCCACGTAGACTAGGTTAAACTTGTAAACCCTAATCCCTTTGCCTATAAAAGGAAATGGATTCCGAGAGTAAATGTCATCTCTTCCAATTAATGTGATACACATTGAAGAGTTCATTTATCTCTCAAACAAACTGAACGGTACTACTGAAGCTTCAGTTTAGTCATAAGTAGTTTGTTTTCTTACTCTCTTAACTTTGGTTAGAGTTTAAGTTCGAAGGAGATAACGCCCCAACTGTCATTCAACCACATTGTTATTCCGCAAGCAAGGTGTGTCATAGATTCTTTATTTGATTCTAATAAGAACCTATACGTTGAAAAGTACTTCTGTGTGTTTTAAACTTGTTCTCTATATTCTTCATATATATCTGTTTAAAACTCACTTCGTTGTCATGGAATCTAATTAGTTTAATTTGATAAACCTTATATCAGATTCCAAGGGACCAACAATATGAAAACTTGCTACCCAAGTTATGATGATTCCATTTCGCTTACTTGTGTATATTTGATCTATCCGTTTTGAATATATTTGTTCACTGAGCTTTAGCTCAGCCACATTTCTTTTCTTCGCGGCAGGTAATAAAGGGAAGTTGAGTTATGAGTGAAGAGTGCTTAGGAGCTCTTAGTGGACCGACTTGATGATAGCTTTCCTAATTTTTTTTGAGTTGTTTAGACTTTGGAGTTGGATTTATTTTCGCTTGGTAGTCATTATGTACTTGACTATTTATTTCTTTAGTTCTTGGTGAACTCGTTGAACCATTTTAAATAAAGTCTTCCGCTTGCGTTTGTGATGCCATAAGTGTGACATTTGACCCGTTCTCGGGCTCGTTTCGAGTCGGGGTGTTATAATTATGGTATCAGAGCTCTAGGTTCGTCCTGTAAAACTTAGGTCATGACCTGTGAGGATTGGGTAGACATTTAGGTTTCATTTCTGATTTAATCGCTCCCTTTTCGAATTTTGATCTTAAAATCTAGTTTGTCGTTGTTGATTCGTTCGTCAATCGTTTAGATGCCTCTTCGTCCGTTTTGGAAACTCTTTCGTCTGTTCTGAGAGCTCTTATATGTACGATCGTTATGTTTTTGTTTTATTTGGTACTCGTTCGACGCATTTTGTGGTTCCTCTTACAATTGCTAAACATCTTAAAGTTCCGTCTACACTATTAGATCACGCCTAATCTATTTCTACGCCTATGGAAAATATTGTGGTTATTAGTCATGAGTTTAGGCATTGTCCGTTACGTTTTGGTGATAATTTTCGTTCTGCTAATTTGCTTCCTTCGGAAAGGAGTGATTTCTATATTATTCTTGGTATGGACTGATTGACTCAGCATCGAGCTACTATCGACTGTCATATGAAATGTGTCATCTTTGGCGATTTGAACAATCTTGGATTTATTTACCCATGGCTCCCGACCTGGTAAGCCCATTAAGATCATCTATGCTCTCCAAGCTCGAAAGTGAAGTTATCATAGTTGTGAAGGATTTTTGACATCAATTAAGGATACTTTGTTGGATGGGCCTCGCCTCGAGAATCATCCAGTTGTTCTGAATTTTCCTGATATATTTTGTGATAAACTACCGGGATTACCACCGAAGTGCGAAGTCAAAATTAAATTTTGAGTTGATTCTTGGTGGTGTCGACAGATTGTTTTGGGCATGACTCGAGGTAGAATATGATAGCAATAAAATCATGTTTATATGATGCAAGTATTATGACGCTTGGCCAACATGATAATAGTTACATCATATAACATGAACTTATTGAGATCATAGGACATCTCGAGAAGTTTCTAGAACATTAAGGGTAAATGAGACAAAACCCGAGCCATACACAACGGTGTTTTACCTATTTCTAAAGCTCTTTACATAATGGAACCAGTTGTACTGAAAGAACTGAAAGATCAACTATAAGAACTTTTAGAACGTAGGTTTATTCGAACGAGGGTATCACCATATGGCACACCGGTTTTATTCGTGAAGAAAAAAAAGATGGTAGCATGAGGTTGTGTATTGATTTTAGGGAGCTAAATTGTATTACAGTTAAAAACCGATATCTACTACTACAAATCGATGATTTGTTTGATCAGCTTCAGGGTGCAAAGTTTTCCTCAAAGATTGATGAGGCATGGTTATCACCAACTACGTGTAAAGGAGCAAGACGTTTCTAAAACAAGCTTTCGCACTCGTTATGGTCACTATTAGTTTCTAGTAATGACGTGGGGTCATTATGAGTACTTAAAAAATATAGTGTTGATTGATGACATGTTTGCATATTCAAAGACGAGAGAGGAGCATGAGGATCATCTTCGTGTTGTGTTGAAAATCTTGCGTTGGAAGAAGCTTTATGTGAAATTCTTAAAGTGTGACTTTTGGTTGGGGCAAGTGGCGTTCTTAGGTCATATAGTATTAGCCGATGGTATTACTATGGATCCTGCTAAGGTTGAGGCTATCACTAAATGACCGAGACCAATGACGATGACCGAGGTTAGAAGCTTTTTGGGGCTTGCAGGTTATTATCGAAGACTTGTGGAAGGGTTTTCACTTCTTGCTTTACCTTTGACGAAACTTATGCGGAAAGGAGAGAAGTTTGTCTTGAATGAAGAACAAGAGTAGAGTTTTAATGAGCTAAAAAGGAGATTAGTTTCTTCTCCCGTACTTGGATACCAAATTTATAGTGATGCGTCGAAGAAAGGTCTTGCCTACGTTCTTATGCAACATGGTAAGGTTATCGCTTATGCATCAAGACAACTAAAACCATATGAGATGAATTATCCTATACATGACTTGGAGTTGGCGGCAGTGTTTTGCTCTTAAGATTTGGAGGCATTATATGTATGGAGAAACACGTGATACCTTTACGGTTATTTTAAATCAGTATTCCTCACAACTCCTACCCACTACGCCGCCCCTTTTTCTTATATCTCTCCTATTCCACTGTACTTGTTCCTTATCTCGAATTTTTGTCCATTCCACTATATCAAGTTTTTCATCCTCTTTCCCAAATTGTCAGTTACCGATCCCCATGGAGTTTCTAGTCGATATTCTTACTCCCGTCATGATCATAATCATCACATCGCTCATTTTGCTGATCTACCCGATGTGTTTCTTTTCACGCGGTGATGTATCTGTTGTTTTAGCATTTTACATTTTTTTGTATTCCCTATATTTTGCATTTTGTTGTATTATGAACAAAAATACTATGGATCTGATTAAATAGGGCTTCGCGTTATGTATTTTATGGTTTAATCTTTCTCGTTATACTCATATGTTGATATGTGCCCTACCTTGCATCTGGGTATGGTTCAAAGTTATTACCTAGTAAGCCTTTAGATGGGTTTAGTATTTCCATTTTCATTGAAAAAGCGTTTATTGGTTGTAAATAAGAAGGACTTTGGACTGACAAAATGTCAAATAGTAGAAGGAAGAAATTGATTTTTTGTAGGGATTACTATTTCTTGTCCGAAGTACGATGTGTGGCCCTTTTGAAATGATCCTTTAAGTTTCATAGGGTGCATCGGAAATAGCTTCTCCACTTCCGTTTTCTGGGCGCATGGTTGTCTTCTTCATTTGTTAGGCAATGAGCATACTTGTTTCATACTGATTAGAAATTTCGATAGTATTATTTCATTAGCGCATTACGACGCTTGCCATTTGATGCTAGAAATTATAAAATATATGATTTATACCAGGTAAATGTACTCAGGAACTTTTTAAGGCAGAATTGTTATTTATTATTTCATGAAAGGAAAGTACAAGTCTTTATTAATTTCTCTGCCTAGAGGTTTCCTTGCAAGTTGGGATACATTGTTATAGTGAGTTTGGTGTCCTGCTTATAGGTTTAGGCGGGCTAGGATCTTCTGAATTTGTTCATGATCCTCAACACGTCTGTTCTCAGCATCATTTGCCCTTATCTGCAATATTGCAATCTCACTTTCCGCAGCTACAATGGAGTCATGTAGTTCGGCTATTAGGAGTTCTTTGTCTTCAGTGTTTGCATGGAGAGTGTCAATTTCCACTTCCAAGTCCTCTAGTCTGGCCGTCACGTCTTTTGGGTTGAGTTCTGATGCTTCAGATGCTGGTTTACCGTCAGAGAAAGTAGTGGTATCTGGGAAGAATGGCGATGATGGTGATCTGCTTCTCTTTCGAGATGGCCCAGGTGCTCATCTGCAATATTGAGATATCATTCTATGCAGTAGCGAGAGAATCTTGTAATTTGGATATTAGGAGTTCTTTGTCTTCGGCGTCTGCATGGAGTGTGTCAATTTCCACCTCCATGTCCTCTAGTCTGGCCGTCACATCTTCTGGGTTGAGTTCTGGTGTCTCGGATGCGGGTTTACCGTCAGAGAAAGTAGTGGCATCTGGGTAGGATGGCGTTGATGGTGATCTACTTCTCTTTCGAGAGGGTCTAGGTGCTTGTGATATTAGTGTAGGAACACTATGGTTATTTATTTCTTGGGAGAGTTCACGCCCTGTAGCAGGGGTCAAAGTTAATTCTAGTTCAGGTAATTGGGTTGCCTGAGAGGTTGGCGAGTCAAGTCTTCTTGGAATGGAATGTCCCGTAGCAGCTTCCTGTTCTGGGGAGTTGTCAGGCACGTTGCTGGAAAGTGATTAAGACATTTCTCGAATACACCCTGCATATGACAGAATAGAGTTTCTACTTCTTATATCCATATTTGGGGTAGAGATTACCTTATGGGTGCCATCTATTTTTGAGATAAGATTCATTGTATGCTTTGAATGGTTATGTATACTATGTCTCGAGGTTATGTCTAGGAGTGTTGGATTTAAGCATTGGTATGTTTCTTGTTCGTTTGGGAAATTTACTCGCAATTATTAATGGTATCCTTATGTTAAGACCTAAGCCAGTGACCGGAAAGTGTGGTAGGGTTTCGGATAATAGATACATATCCGTAGAGTTCATATTATTCTTGGCTCAGGAGCTGACGTAAACCTTCATGTTACCGGTTTCTTTTTGCAGTCTTGACTGTTATTTGCGGCTATTGTCTCTTACTTTTACCGAGCGTGTTTTAATGAATTTGTTGTTCATGTTCCCAAATGATGTGACATTTGTCAATTATTGGTGTACTCAAGCGGCACATGCTTTTTGGTAGATTTTTATATACTTTGAAATACTTTTAAGGGTATACCGACATAGTAAGTAGTAGTATACGTATCTCACAAAGGTCGCTATAAGGAACCCTCGTGTAGTGAAGTAGAGAGTGGGCGATTAGCAAGGTATCCCGAAGTGTTTATGTAGGTATTTCTTATAAAATGAGATAGTAAGGATGTAATTCCTGATAAAATCCATAATATTATGTAAGTGACTCTTCGTAGTGTGATATTGGTTATAGGGCTAATTATTTGGTGAGAGTCATGGTAGTTTCCTTGCGTTAGGATGATACAAATGCATAGTCCATAGGATATGTTATTCCATGATAATGAATGATAAGGTGTAGCCTAGTGAAACCTGTTTTCCATGACGGACAGTGGTAATTTAGTTATTTAATGATATCGTACCAAGCAGTTGTTGACTTGGGGCGTAAATAGTAATAAACAGTGCGTATGCTATTCTGTGATGTCCTTAAGAGCCAGTTATAGTCTAGAGTTACTAATGCAACCTAGTTCTCTATAACCAAGTGCTCTGATACAAATCTGTCACACCCACAAATTTCACTGCAGCGAAAGACTGGATTTGGGATTATGACTTCATGGCGTGAAGAGGACTTGATACGGGAGATAGACCTCTACATGCCAATATACCAATGCAGACTCCTTATATTTTGTAAGATAGAGTACCTGAGAAAAACATTGCTAAAATGTCAACATAAAGTTGGTGAGTTTATAGATTTTGTTGTTTGATAATAGTGATGAACCACAAGATTTATAGCTATAACATGAAATATAGTAATCCTATATATCACAATGAAAAGTATTTACTATTGTCTAAGCTCATGACACCGAAGCGTTAACATGTACCATCGTAGATAAGCCCGTGCAGATGTTCAACCCGCAACATCCGTAACTGACTCAAATGAAACTGTGTTTGCTTGACTAATGTCAGTCCAAGACAAACAGGGATGTCAATCCCGATAGATCTATCCATAACATTCGCGCTTACAAGTAATTAACGGTTCATGATAAAGTGGGCAACATAGCAAGTTGGGTTGAGTAGGGACTTAGACCCAATAGTAAATCAGTAATTGTACTTGTGTTCAACTGTTAAAAATAAGCAATGTTCTCACCCCAAAAGATGATCTAAAACAGAAAAGTAGGGGCTATGAAAACTCACCTTGTCGATTAATCGTCTGGAATTGATAATGGATCAATGCACGTCAAATAGTGACTCAGTCAAACACCTAAGTAATTATGACAAATCTGAGTTTACATTCTAAAACTTAACGTATGAAATGACTTATGCAAATGGGTCAACAAAGGGCATTGTCGTTTATGAGATAACGTTTTATGTTTTTAAAATGTTGATCAAACCGTTGGCCCTAGGGATGATACACAACTTTACATCTATGAGTATATATACATAATTTGATAACATTATGCGTCGCAACTTATAATTACAAGTTCATGCAATTTATATCTTAGGAAAATATAAGCATTATTCGTAAGTGACTAAGTTTATATATCTTCCTATCACGCCTATTTATTTATATCGTCGTCGTCACTTAATTTGTAGAAGTATCAGTTATATATATATATCACGGTTCGTTCGACTAGTTTAAGTTATTTATAAAAATTATTTATTTACATCTAATACCCTTAAGTTTCAAACTAAATTTTACACTTTAAATCTTATAGCTTTTACGTTCAAAAACCCGAATAAGTTTTTAAATATTTTTAGTATCAAATAAAGTATATAGGCCGCGTTAGGTTCATTTACTCGTTAAAACTCGGTTTTGTTGTTATTACTTCAAAAAAAATGTCGTATAAAACTTTCTACCCATTCGAAATGGTCTTGTTTCATTAACGAGTTTGTTAACCCATTTGGGTCTTGGCTAAAGCGACCCAAGAGCCCAAATCATGCACATTTTAACACTTCTCTATGTACAAGTTTTTATAATGGGGAAAAATTTCATGCATTATTGCTTCTTGTATATATATGTACCGACCTCATGGTCTGCTCCCTTTCCTTTGTTTTCTGCCAACCGATAGTGGGGTTAGTAACCCACTATTGTCGTCCCCCTTTTCCCATGGAGTACACCCTATATTATGTTTCGTTAACTCCTTTGTATTAAACTTACATGGTCCGGCCAAAACGCACAGCCCTGTTGTAAACAATGTCGAGACACAAGGCCGTGGGCATGTTCTTTGCAGGCCTAAAGGCTGCGACAGCGGCTGCAGCCCACTGTGGCTTGCTTGCGTGCAAAGTGGTGTGTCCTACATTATAACCGAGTCCTAATTACGATGGGGTCTTGGTGTGGCAGACAAGCATGCCTTGCTTGGTTTCGTTAGAAGTTGCGACATTCCAACAGTGAGCCATGGCTCGTCATGGTTTGTCACATGCCACCTTGTCACGCCCAGGTAATCATGTCGAGTTCACACCACAAGAAAAACTCTATGCAACCCGCGTATACCCTAGCGTCTAATCGTCCCTAGTGAGCCAATGTTCTATAAGTCAAGTTTATATTTGTTTAACGTTTGTTATATAGACATTGGTTCATTATTAGTTTTGCACGCATGATATGTTGTTTAATAGCTTGAATATGCGTCGTTATTTTATGTATGACACAACCAAAATCTTTGCATGTGTACGTACATGCGAACCGCGTATGGGTTATATGTCGTGTACTAGCCAAGCAAGGTCGAGGCTTTCGTTTAGTTAGCCAAGACTAGACGTGCTTTGGTTTTGTGTCGTACATAGGGCTAAAATGAGTATGACATAACAAAGCTAGGTGTTAAGCCACAAGAACGACTTACCGAGGTTCAAGCTTGCTAAACGATGAGGAAGGTGATGGTGGTAAGAAGCTCGAACCACACTTGGTTGCTATTCCTTTTATTCTGACGCCCCTTTGGCTCTTGACCTCGATGAAACTCGACTCGAACCGTATTGCTTACTTCTTGTTTTCAAAGTTTTGGTTATACTAAAAGTGTTTATGAATGGGTCTTACTTATACATAAAGTTCTCACTTTGCTACTGAGATGTTGTATGTGAAATGGTACTACATACTATTGCACCATAGCGATAATTCTAATATAGTTAGTCATCGTTGTCTTTTCCTAATACTATTAGAGAATCCCCACTATTTCTTATCTTTTCCATTTCAAATTGTGTCAAATGTTTTGAGACGTATCATGTGATCGGAGTTTTCAAAATGAGAAAGTGAGTAGGGTGATGTGTAAGAGTCTATAATGATGGATGTTTTATTATTATCATATATTGGTTTATGTATTCATTTGTGTATATTTCTTTTGAATTCAATTAAAGGTTTTCATGGTTATTAAGTTGAACGTAGATGATTTTATAAAGTGCTACAGGTAAATGGCCTCGTTTCATAAATGTGAAATAAGTATGGTTTTTATCGTTACACGCTCTAAAATATCCTTTTAGACACAAGGGCAATAATGGTGATATTCGCGTGCTAATTAAACTTTTCATGACAAGGAGTAGTGCATGACGATCATAAAATGACTTATCGTTGAGATTAACGGTGAAATTCGAAAACCTACAGTACATAACTTTTACTTAACGAAAAGAGAAATCTAAATTCTTACGGGGTGTCACAGAAAGCCCGCCACATAGACCCTTCAATCCTATCATGCTCCTCATTCTCGAAATGGTCACATAAAGCTGTGTTTTTAGCCATAAGTTAAAAGAATGTTGGACCAAATTGTGTAGGGTGTTTGCGTCATTTGAATAGGAACTCCTGAAGTTTTTGAATTTACAGAGCCAACATGCCCATCAAACCTTGCAACATTGGCATGTAGATAAAACATAAATAACATCGAAAACTTTTTTGCTCTGTAACTGAATGGGTAGAATGGGTGTCTTGGTTTTATTACAAATGGCATAACCAGAATCAAATCATTATTAAGTAATCATGCAATTATCATCACATTTGATATTCTCTTAATACCTAAAAGTGAAATCATATAAATATACTACTAAGAACAAAGTTTTGAACATTCCTTCATTTACCTTAGCTTTCCCCAATCATAGCATAAAGTAAAAAAAATGGAACATTAGTGGGTAAACCATTAGGACAAAAAGTTGCATGTTGGGAATTATAATTTGATGATTACAAAACATTATATGCAACATTAAAGATAAAAGAAACAACAAGGACTTAAAGATAAATATTAAGTTAGCTTTCATAGAAGCTAGGTTTTATGTAAACCCTAGCCCCTCTAGTATAAAGAGATGTATGGTGAATAGTTTTAGCATCCAAAAAAACACAGACTTCTCAATGAGAGTCTAATAGCAAAGTATGTGTTGTGTAATAGTTGTAGTTAGCCATAGATGAGTCATGAATCATCTATGTGCTTATTAGTTTATTAGTAGTCTTATGAATAAGAAAACCTTGTTCATAACAATGATTGTGTTCTTAATTATTCCGCTGCGTGTTTGTTAATCATTGTTATTATATCCTAAATGGCTAGATCGTGGTTTAACAATTGGTATCAGAGCAGGTTGCTCTTGATATCTAGGATTCAAGGTTTTATAGTCGAAGAATAAAGAAGAAACCTAAATTTCGTATATGGTTTCTTAGTTCGTATTTTTCTGGGCAGCCATGGGAAAACGGTCATAACTCATTCGTTAACCGTTGGATCGTCACAAAATTTTATATGAAGGTTCTACACACATATATCTATAATTTGATCAAAGCGATTGTCAAGATAAGTCTTTGATAAAAAGTTATGCTATGACAAATTGGCTGCAGAAAAGGTATTATTTTCAAGTTTTTGTATGGTGATTATATTTGTTCATACTAGCTTTGGTGAGTTAATCGTTTGATTGATGATGAACCCTAGTATGGATAAATGATTCATTAAAGGTTTTTGTGGTGCGATCTGATGCTGCATGTGGCTTATTCTTTTAGATCATATGATTGTTCTTGGTAATGTTTTATTCAACTCAAGAAACCTTAAATTTATTAGGG
>BQNB010154239.1:0-15544 GCA_026074375.1 Tanacetum coccineum | reverse complement strand
ATTAGCCCTAAATACAAGTTAAACTTTCACTCACACTCTTTAAGATGTGTGAGTAAAAGTAATACTAATACTTACACTTTTCAAAAAGCGTAAGTAAAAATATACTTTTGCTCACACTTTTTATAAAATGTGTGTATAAATTAGACTTTTATGCACACTTTTTTAAAAGCGTGGGCAAAACTAAACTTTTACTTACATTTTATGTAAAGTGTGGGTAAAAATTAGACTTTTGCTTGCACTTTTTAAAAAGTGTGGGTAAAAAGTTAGACTTTTGCTTACACTTTTTAGAAACTGTGGGTAAAACTAGACTTTTGCTTACACTTTTTTGAAAAGTGTAAGTAAATATGTACTTTCACTTACACTTATTTTATGTGTCATTAAAAATTGTGTCACTAAAAGCCCTTATTTTTGTAGTGTTATATTGTCGAACAATTTGAAGCCATGAGCTTATGTAATGAACAAGTATTTTGTTAATCCAATGTATCTTTTTAAAACGACACGTTAGTGGTCGTTCTCATATCTTGTGCTATTGATCTATGAAGTAACGTCCTCGGATATTCAACATTCCGCTGCTACCCAGATTTGGGGGTGTTACATATAGGCCCGGCCCGTTGGTTTAGGTTGTTTAGTAATTAATGTTTCCTACGTATTTTCTATTTAATGTAATTGTATTGTAATAGTATAGTTGAATATGATTAATATATTTTTAGTATTTTCTCTGATTTATACAAGGTATCAGGCTATGAAAAAAAAGAGTTAATTCTTAAAAGGATCCAAAACTATATTGAAAATACCTCTTTCACCTTTTTCATGTTTTTTTCTCAAACTAACCCAGCGCAACTTGACAACTGAGCAACTTTATAAGAAATTGACATGTGTCCAGGTGCGTAAGAGATGTGTAAGGTATGTGTAAAGTATAACTGTACTTTGGGCAACTGGTTTTTTAGTAATTTTACTCTATTATTTTATGTTAAAATAGTACTGTGGGCAAATTGTACACTAGGGCAACCAATTACGAGTAATATTTTTTTATGTTTAGTTTCGTTTAGTCATCATCATCAGAAGCAAAAGTTATCATCTCGTGTTGGGTTATTCTTTTTCACAAGACGAAACTGTTGTAACTGACGATGTTGTCACTGATGAACCTCAGGTATCACCTCTAATAAATTACTAATTAACTTGTGTACATTAATATTTCTTACTAATGCAACTACACCTGTTTGTTTAAATTACTTCAATTTTCATAAGTAGGACCGACACATGTGGCCTAGATTCAAATCGCTTAAATTTTCAACTACACCTGTTATTAAATCGCTTCAATTTTCACATGTGGACCGACACAGGTATCACCTTCCTGTTTTTATTAGGGATTTTATGTTATTCACTTATTAGTTTTGTTGAATGTTTGCTTGCTATTGTTTTCTTAGGCGGAAGAGGCAGAAGGCACAACTACAGACGATGACTCAATCGAGGCTGATGGTGTCGCAGTGGAAGACTCTCCGGCATCCATTTTAGCATCACTGCAGTCATACAAAGAGGCTTTGGCAGATAACGATGAGTCAAAAGTTGCTGAAATAGAAACTCAAATCAAGTCGGTTGAAGATGAAACGTTAGTTTTAGAAAGACAGCTGGCAGCGCTACCGGAAGAGCTTTCAAGTGCAAAAGATCGAGTTCTTAGGATAAGTGCTGACTTTGACAATTTCCGAAAGAGGACAGAACGTGAACGTGTTACGTTGGTTGCAAATGCACAAGGTGAAGTTGTTGAAAATCTTTTGCCAGTTTTGGATAACGTTGAGCGAGCTAAAGCTGCTATCAAAGTGGAGAATGAGAAAGAAGAGAAAATTAACAACAGTTATCAGAGCATATACAAGCAGTTTGTTGAGATCTGGAACTCTCTTGGTGTTGTTCCTGTCGAGATAACTGGACAGCCGTTTGATCCATTGGTAAGTCCCTCTAGAATCTACGATTGTTTTCAACATTATACATCATACATAGACGTTTAACCCCATTAAAGTAAAGGACTTTTTGCATTGAACGGCAGCGTACTTTTTCATATGTTATGTTTTTGTCATTGTACGTTTTTATGTACATCTGAGTCATTAATATTTGGTTGTCTCCCATTTGAGTAAATTTGGAGCAAAAACCCCTTAAAGATTGGCTTTAAATAATGATGATGTTTATATGAAATGTTTAATTTATGTACCGAAATGTTAGATTATTGAAAAAGTATGATGGTATTATATGCATATAAAAATAAACTACCTTAAGCTAAAGCATCTGTAGATATGAGTGGGAAGGGCATTAGGTGTAGGTTACGCCAAACGGAACATTCTAATATCAAAGCACGAGACTTGTTTTCTTCAATATCTATGGTTGTACATGTGTTTCTTTTTTAACCAAAACGTAACTTTTATCTATTACTTACCCTTCTTGTTCGTTCTTGATAGTGATTAGCCTACTTGATAATTGGCTGCAGGCAAAACTCAGAGTTGGCTAGAAATTCATTCGAGTACTTGATGATCTTTATCAAAGGCTGGAAAAACTTTGTTTAGGTTTTATCAAGACTTAAATACATTTTTTAGGTCAAACCAAGTCTTGATTGATTCGAGTTAACTCACAGAATAATGGGATCCTGTGTGTCACTCCAAGTTTGTGTTTAGGTTCCACTTATGATGGAACTAACTGTTAATTCCTTTTAATTCATTTTGGCATGTCACTTGTCGGGTTGACTTAGTAGTCAAGCTTGTAACTAACATTCTCAGATGTTGTACAAAAGAGGGTACGGGTTTATTGCATAAACCTGAGTACTTTATGAGATTTTTCTTTCATCATTGGTTGTGACGCGTTCTTAAAGTTGCTCCCTCTATAGTTTTACATTCTTCAAAGTAGTTTGACATTTACCTTTTTCATGGTAAAAGCTGCATATAACTTTACACTCATAACCGGGACACACCAACGGTCCATAAACCACCAAAATACGCCTAACCTGAATGCCAAGCCGACTTTACATTCAAACAAAAATGAAGACTCAGGCATGTGCCTCAAATAACCTCAAACCAACAAAACCCTCCTTTCCGACAACACACTCAAAAGAACACAAAGTAAGATAAACACATAATTTCAAAACTCAGCTTCAGAAAACGTGGGCAAACAAAACCCAAAATTAATATAGAGTAGCATCCAATATCATCTCAAATGGCAAACCAAACAAGCGAAGAAACTCAAACCATATAGAGTATATATAGGTTTATGCTTGTATTCTCATTCCTTATCTGTATCACTTGTGCTTGTTGCTTTCTCTGTTCCATGGTTCGCCACAGTGGCACTACCGGAACCAGCTAAAGGTGTACTTGACTCGGTCTCTAGGGGCAACAGCGCTTCATTAGCATCGTTAATCAACTCTCTCTTGGATGCTTCAGCATCAGAAGCACCTTCAACCTCGGTATTGCTAGTTTCTTTCTCATTCTGGGACTTTACCTCTGCTTCACTGGAATTGTTGGTTTTGATATCATGCTCCAAGGCATGTTTGTCCTGATTCATCTCATTTAAAGTAGATTCCACATGCTTGGAGTAAAAACTATCATCTACTGAATAAAAAGTTTCAAGACGATGCTCCAAGGCCTGTGGGTCCCTTCGCATCTCACTAAAAGTCGATTCCAGATCCTTGGTGTATGAATCTTCATCTATAGAACGCTTAGTTTCAAGATCATACTCAGAGGTGTGTGGGTCCTGTTTCCTCTCGTCTAAAGTTGATGCTAAATCCTTGGAGTAGAAATCTTCATCCCCTGGACGCTCAGTTTCAAGATCATGATCAAAGGCTTGTGGGTCCTGTTTAATCTCATTCAAAGTGGAATTTAAATCTTTGGAGTAAGAATCATCATTTCCAGAATGCTGAGTTTCAAGATCATGATCTGAGCCAGTTGGGTCCTGTTTCACTTCATCCAAAGTCGAATCTAAACCCTTAGAGTCAGACTCTTGTTCTCCAGAAGATTTAGTTTCAATGTCATGCTCCAAGCCACGTGTCTCCTCATATAAAGTTGATCCTACTTCCTTGGAGTAAGAATCTTCATCTACAGAATGGGTAGTTTCAAGATCATGCTCTGAAGTGTGTGGGTCCGGTTTCGTCTCATTTGAAACTGATCCCAAATCATTGGAGTAAGAATCTTCATCTGCAATTCGATTGGTTTCAAAATCATACTCCAAGGCACGTGGGTCCTCTTTCATATCATTTGAAGATGATCCTAAATCATTGACACTGAAATCGCCAACAGCATCCAGTTCCACAAGTAAAGTTTCATCAATATCTTGAATCTCATCTAAATCGTCAACTTCATCAGGCACATTGTTAGTGTCAATACTATGTGTGTCAGTTGCATGTGCCGGACTTCCTGGTGTTTTAGGTTCAATATCACCAACTTGAACCACATCAGGTTCAGCGCTAGAGACCGAGTTCATGTTTAGCGAAACATCATTCTCCGTCTCTTGGATTTGAAAATTTTCCGTGTTGCTGTCAGTGATTTGCTCCTGGAAAGAAATTTATTCCCAATAAGGTCAATCCCGTATTCATACGATAATATTAAGAGCTAACGGGTAATACAAATACACAAAACCACCTGCGTAAGGAGTTATTCACATAATACGACATAGAACTAACTGAAAATGGAAGGATTATCAGACCAAATAATTAATTAGGAGAAGACCTTGGGAGTGTAAAATCTTACTTGCAATACTTCAAGATTCTCTTCTGATGGTTCATTCACGGATGTGTCTAACAAGGGGAACTCTTTCTGTGCTTGTGATATGGCTTCTTCTTCAGATGCGGTTTCATGTGTTTCTATATGGATGACCTCATTGAATTGTGCTTCACTATTTGATGAGGCGACTTGAACTTCTTCAAACTCGTGGCCCTGTTGACCACAAAGAAAACGGAAAAGTTTTAAATTCATTAAGTGTTGGAGAAGTGGTCAAATGGCTATTTGCACTTGTACTTAAACAAAGAAATTCAGAGAAGCAACCCAACAAGACCAAGTAAAACTAAGATAACAGAATAAGAGACCCTTATATAGGAGAACTTGGAGAAATGCAAATTAAGTACATTATATATCGAGGTAAATACCAGTTCAATATCAGTTTCAATATCACTTTAGCCCCTGCCCATTTACTTTAAAACAGAGATTTTGTTCAACTGAGCTGAACATATATATAAGCTAATTTGCCTATAGTTTATTGTACATAAACGACAGCAGGGTACTAACGTCGCTGTACATTAAGCACCATAAGGTTCCAAGTAAAATATAAGTCTCATTGCAAGCTCAGTTTGCCAAGAGAGCTAGCAGTGATAAGATCGATAATACTGACAGGACAAATGAAGTTCAGCAAATATATTAAGAATTCAGATAAATTTAGAGGTGGTGAGATAGACTGGTCATACAGGTTGGATGATGGGTTAAATCAGGTAAACTTTTAGTATGGGTCAAAACAGCTCTGGTCGAGTTGGGTTGAACCACACAAGCTACTTAGTCCAACTTTCTAATATATGTATGGAAGATAAGTTCATGAAAATATATTTACAAAAAGAATAACATTACAGTTATATAATCTAAAATCAAAAAATATAATCGCTTAAGGAAATTGTTTTTTGCAATCCTTTCGACCCATTTGACTGTCTTCTTTACCCATAAACACTAATTCGGCAACAATTAAAAGACAAACCCGAACCGCATCAATATCATGTAAACCTGCCCAACCCTTTTTATCTCTAACAAGGGCCAAAAGATGACATGATTTTAATTTCTAAATATCTTTTTCAGTTACTATATTTGGAAATACGCGCGTGCAAAAACAACTCAAATTCTCATGTTTGAGTGACACAACGCTAAGTCGAAAACCAGTGAGTAAACAAAATTCTTTCCGGGCAAAGTGTAACATATGATCGCCAATACGGAATATAATTTGGGGACATTCAGAAGTAATCTCTGAGACGTATACCTAATGTTGCAAGACATAATGCATCAAATGGTTATCATTGTAGTAAGAAGGAAGATCCAACCAAGGCCCAAATATAGTTCTTTTAAATAGGTTCAGACGATTAGGATTGAATGACAATAGACGTTTAATTTTTGGAAGTAATTTCAAAGCTGACCTAACAACTACTTTAACATCATACAACTGAATGGAATCAGTCATGTTATAAATTGATAGAGGAGAAAGTATGGGTTGATTGATTAAGGGATTACTGTGTATTTATGATGCGAATGTGTGTGTTCATGGATGGTTAATTGTGTTTTTTTGTTTGTTTGGTTAAGGTTGATGGAGGAAGAACAGTGACGATGTATGTGTTTTTACTTTTTTGATATATAAAAAGTTAATTTTTATTAGTTAATAGTACTTTATTCAAGAAAAAATAAGTACTTTTAAAATAATAGTTGCTCTAAGGCATTGGTTGCCTAAAGTACTAGTTGCCCTGTACCTAAAATAAACTAACTTGTTAAAAATTTTTAAAGTTTGTAATAATAATTTCAACCAAATGTAATATAGTAAACTTGATCAAACTTTCCTATCTATTTTTAGTAGTGGACAATTAAATCGGGACATCCCAAAAAGGAAACATGAACAATAAAAATGAGACGGAGGGAGTATATAAAAAGTTAATTTTGATTAGGTAATACTACTTTTGTCCAAAAAAAAAATAAGTACTTTTAAAATAATAATTGCCCTAAGACATTGGTTGCCCAAAGTACTAGTTGCCAAGTACTTGAAAAAAACTAACTTGTTAAAATGACAAAAATGTCCAGTTGCCAAATACATAGTTGCTCTAATACTACTGGTTGCCCTACAGACATAAGGGTACATATACCTTACACATGTACTATATACTTTTGTACCTTTAGAGAAACTTGGCAATTTCTGCATAAGTTGCACCGTCGCCCTGGTTGCACGGGTTATATTTGAAATAAAAAGTCATTTGGATGGATAATGGCATTTCACTTTTGGTTTTGGACCCTTTTAAGAATTAGCAAAAAAATACGTTAGTTTGATTGGTTCTTGTCATTGAATAGTTAGTCTGCTTGACTCAATCGTTTGGGTCTTAATTTTGATTGGTACATGCAGTTAGTGAGATCAAATAAAATTAATTAGTATGGAAATAAGGAATTGATTTCACTTTGGTTTCCTAGGTGGAATTTTTTTTTTGATTTGCCGTAATGCGTTTGATACAAGTTATTGCCGCTTTGTCTATTTCCACTTGCTTAGATCTACGTTAAAGTGAGTCCTTTTAAATTAGTTACAAGAAAAGTTGTGGTTATTTTTTTTGAACGGCCGATATTATTAAAACACTAGCAAGGAACTAGAAAAAACATTACAAAGAAATAAGAGAGGGGTTCTTTAACCAATCTATCCAACTAAAGCTACCTTTGCATCTAAGCCTACACCAAGAAAAGGAACGAGTAACAATATCATCAAACATACGACTTTTCGCCCACGAAATTGAACCAAAAATAGCATTATTACGATAGTTCCAAACCGACCACCATGTTATGTAGAAAACTCCTTCCAAAATCAGCTTAATCTTAGGCGGGATACGTAAATTTGAAAACCAAGACCACCAGTCTTCATAATTAGACATCGACACTAAGGTAATATCCCACCACGTAGCACTGCCGCAATGAATAACTCATGAACCATGGGACAATTAAAGAAGATACGACAAGATTTGATTTCTACTGCCGAATTCCAAATAGAGCATAAAGATGGAAACGAGCTTCAAAACCTCTAAGAGAAAGGTTTAAGACGAGTAGTGAAGATTATCCAACTTACGTAAAAATTATTAACTCTCCATGCAAGAATATGATCTTTATCGGACACCCAAAAAAGAATAGGCCTTGTTCCATCAAGGGTGGGTTTTTTGGAAGCGATCACCTGAAGGTTGTGGTCATCTAAAAAATTCCTTACCGAAGCAACCGAATAATCCCCTGAACCTGACAACGGCCAGTACCATCTGTCAAATATAGGAGGGAGAATAAGACCCTCCACACATGATAGCAAAGCGGCAAACTGCTCTTGTTCTATCCCACCCCTCGAAAAGCGCCTCAAAGAAACTTATACTAGAATGATCCATCCATAGAACGCCAACAGAAATTTTTTTAGATAATTCAAAGCAATAAATCCATTGGATATACAACTTTAAAGGGCATCGCCTTCCAAGTCCCTCATCCAGAACTTCCGTATTCTCATCCATTTCCTACCATTTTTCTCACGAGGCCTAGAAGATCATTACCCTTTGTTTTTTGAGAAGGGATATCACTCGAACTATAACAACCCTATTGAAAGAGAAGTCCAAGTATTAAAAACTATATCTAGCTTACCATCCTCAACCATGGATAGCATTGTATGACTCTAGACCAAAGATAAAAATTATGGGAACGAAAACTGCCAAACCCACATAAAAATAAGAGCTCGGTAAGCGCATAAGGTCAAAAACAAAAATTCACCAAAGAACCACCTTTATTCTTTAAAACAAAACATTATCCCATTTGATTAATGCCATTTTCCGAGTATTAGGATCCGCCCCATTGAAGAAATGACTACGAATGGACTCCATCTTTCTCAAAACCTGGATAGAAACTTTATACATCGACATATAATAGATAGGTATCGAGCCCAAAACAGATTTGAGAAGTGTTAACCTTCCACCAATCGAAAGAGTCTTCATCTTCCACTTTGAGAGACGCTGAAGGCGTTTGTTGATGGTCTCATCCGAGGAATTTATTCTAGACATACGGCCACTAGCTTTAACACATAGATAGGAGAAAGGGAAATTAAGAGTCATACAACTAATATTGTGAGCAGCTAGTTCAACCTTGGAATTTTCCACAGCAACACCTAGTAATTTGCTTTTATGAATGTTGATGCGTAAACCGAAGGCACGGAAGAAACATTCCAACACGTGGACAATAGTGTTAATATTTGAATCACACCATTGACCCACAAAAACCACATCATCGGCGTAGAAGAGGTGAGTCAATTTTAATGAAGAATCAAGAGAAACCCCTTTTAAAGAATCCAGCATTTACAACCTTTTGAAACGAAAGGTGAAGAGTTTCCATAACCAAGATAAACAAGAAAGGGGATAAGGGATCACCCTGTTTAAGACCTTTATGGAACTGAAATTCCATTGTTGGACTTCCATTAATGAGAATAGAGCCCCTCAAAGATCTAAGGCAACTTTGAATCCAACTATGCCAACGATCACCAAATCTAAAATTCTTCAAGGCATCGTCCAAAAAATCCCATCGAACATAATCAAAGGCCTTCTCAAAATCGACCTTGAAGATCATACTTTGTTTCTTTTTGGCTTTACACCACTGAATTAACTCGTTCAATATAAAAGGACCATCTAAGATTTGTCTATTAGCAATGAACGTAGATTGAACTTCGTTAACCAGGTCTCCTATGACCAACATTAAACGGTTCACTAAGATCTTAGCTATGATTTTGTAAAGACTACCAATTAGGCTTATGGGCCTGAAATCCTTCACCAACTTGGCATCTTAAGTTTTTGGAATTAAAGTGATGAAAGAAGAGTTACCTTCTTTAGGAAAAAATCCGTAGACATAGAAATGGTTCACTGCATCCACAACGTCAGGTTCTAAAAAATTCCAGTATCTTCGAAAAAAACCAAAGGTAAAACCATCAGGACTCGGGGATTTATCTGAGCCACAATCCCATGCAGCACCTTTTATTTCATCCTTCGTGATAGGTCTCTCTAAGTCATTAATTTGATCAACGGACAACTTGTTGGGAAAGTCCATGCCAACAGTAAAGTGAGACGAACACGGTTTATTAAATCTTTCCTTAAAATGAGATAGAAATTGATTTTTCACAACCTTAGGATCCTCAATCCAAGAACCATCTACAAGAATCCCGCGAATGGCAAGATTATTTCTTTGTTTGTTGATTATACCGTGGAAAGATTTAGAATTTTCATCACCTTCGATCGACCATCTCATTTTAGATTTTTGAGCCAATTCCATCGAAGCAATATTATCCAAAGCTGCCAACTGTTTAATAATATTCATATGCTCTTCCATTATTTTTGAAGTCCCGTCTCCTTTATCTAAAATAGAGTCGATGTCGGCAAGCCCTTTCTTTAAATCTGTCTTTTGATTTTGAGACTTGTTCTTGTGAACTTTAACCCACGTACGAATCTGCATCTTAAGGAGCTTTAATTTTGTTAGAAGCTTTAACATAGCGTTTGTTTCAGTAACAACCATATCACGCCATGTATCTGCCATAAAAGAATCAAAGCCATCGATATGAAACAAATAATGATAGAAACGAAACGGAGTAGGGCCATAGTCAAAACTTATCTTACGCAGTAAAATAGGCATGTGGTCAGATAAGTAACGATCCAAAGTAATAGCAGAAATATTTGGACATGACCTCATCAAGTCTTCTAAGATAAGAAATCGGTCAAGCTTACTCATTTTAGTGGCCGATTTATAAGACCAAGTAAAAAAGTAGCCACCTAAAGAAACCTCCACCAAACCTCCTAAAGATATAAAAGAATTAAAGGCAGCGGCCCTTTGCGCGTTGAAAATGGAACCATATCTTTCTTCTTGAAAGCGAACTTCATTAAAATCGCCCATAACAATCACTTCGCCCTTCCATGTATCAATCATGTGATTTAAGTATTGCCACATCATCCTTTTCTCTGATAGCTTTTGTGGAGCATATACCGAGATGATAAGTAAATTTTTACCATTAGAAGACCATTTGCCCTTAATAGCAATAAAGTAATCTGAGACTGTGGATGATGGATATGCAAGAAAACAAAATGATAGTCGGTCGGTTAATTTAAATATGAGTCGTATGAGGTATTCTGCCATATGATACCAACCTGTAAAATTAGTGTTTCCCGTTTGTTCTTTTAGATCTCGTAAGACGGCAACTATTTGATATGTTTGATAGTAATTGTTTTTCGACTATGTTTATTCCGTATGGTTTCTATATAGAAGCAATGGTTTGAAGATTGAACATTTGAATTTGGGTTTTGTTCAACAAGTTAGAATAACGGTAATCGTAATCGTAGTTGTAATGGTATTGGTATAGGTATTGGTATTGGTATTGGTATTGGTATTGGTATTGGTATTGGTATTGGTATTGGTATTGGTATTGGTATTGGTATTGGTATTGGTATTGGTATTGGTATTGGTATTGGTATTGGTATTGGTATTGGTATTGGTATTGGTATTGGTATTGGTATTGGTATTGGTATTGGTATTGGTATTGGTATTGGTATTGGTATTGGTATTGGTATTGGTAAAAAAATTGGTATTGGTATTGGTATTTGGTATTGGTATTGGGTATTGGAGTATTGGTATTGGATTGTTATTGGTATTGGTATTGGTATTGGTATTGGTATTGGTATTGGTATTGGTATTGGTATTGGTATTGGTATTTGTATGGGTATTGAAGTAAAAATTGCTTGCGTCTCGACATCAACAACATATCTTGGTTCCGGTTCTGGCTATGCATCCGTCTGGCATTGCCTTGTTCTGCATCGGATATTGTTTGATCTTGCATATGATACTACTTGGTTCTGCATCTGTCTGGTTATGTCTGCCTGAATCTGATTTTCGTCTACCTCTGTTCGAATTTGTCTGCTGTCTACCTGAATCTGCTATTCGTCTATCTCTATTCGGATCTGTTTTCCTGAATCTGCTTTTCATCTACCTTTGTTCGCATCCCTCTACTTGCATTTGTCGGTGTGACTGATCTGCTCTCGTTCATCTCCGTATATATGTGATTATAGGCTCTGCACCTGCGTGATCCACTCTCGTTCATCACCGTATTTATGTGATTCTATGCTCTGCATCTGTCTGAATCTCCACCTGGTTCTACTCTCATTCATCTCCGTAGTTATGTTGCTCTGATTTTGGCTTTGCAATGACTTTGGTCCGTCTGTTTGAGATTTGAGTGATGTCGCCTTGTTATAGTTTGGATTGCATCGGAATGAGACTCAGTCTAGCACCGAGTTTGCACTCTGGGGCAGTCTGTTTTTCGTAAGCTTTTCAATTATAGTTTAGTTTTTGTTTGACAAACTCCCAATGTTCACCATTTCGACATTGTGAGTTTGAGGGGATGTTAGCTAATAAGGCCTGCAGGCCCGACCCGTTTGTTGGCCGTTGGTTTAGGATGTTTAGTAGTTAGGGTTTTCTACGTATTTTCTATTTAATGTAATTTTATTGTAATACTATAGTTGAATCTGATTAATATATTTTTATATTCCCTCTGATTTCTATACAAATCTATTCAAAGACTGTTGGAAACTTTATTAACCCATTTCTCCTGAACAAAATAGAGCTTGACTCGAGTTGGATTTGTTAAGTACATTGGGTCCGAGCTCCTTTATTCTGCTCGTTTATACATAAATATACATAAGTACATATATAAATAAATGTATATGAAATCAGTTTATGCTAACTACTTATAAAAGGAAAAAGATTTTTCTTAAAACTCAAAAAGTATAAAAAAAAGTGAATAATATTTATACCCAAAACACCTCTTTAAGGTTTAATCTTTAGATTTTGATTAGTTTCCCATAAAAAAACCTGTCTTATGTTTAAATAACTTTTTTGATAATTTTCCGTAATATACATAAACGTTACACGAGAAAGTTAACCAAATATCACAATTATAATTATATACCACTTTAAAATCTGCTCGCTATGAATAGGTACTCACCTAGTATATATAAACATATGTGGAAAAGTAGAATGGGTGGTTGAATAGTTTACCGCTTTTTAATTTTTTTTTTGAACGGCAACTTTTATTAAACCGCTTTTTAATTTAATGTATAGTTTGTTTATAAAAATTTAGATTCGAATATATGTGATCTCAATGTACACCCAATATAGACAATATAGTTATGAAAATAAATGACAACAAGAAACAATATGAATATGCAAGTAAAGAGATGAGAGTTAGAAAGATCAAACCACAACACAAGGATTTATAGTGATTCGGTAATGAAGCTCCTCTTCGCTCTACTCCACTCCCCGAGTATCCAACTCAAGAGTTCTCTTCACTATGTCAACAAACTCCCTTTAGGCAGAGAAGACAATACACAAGTAGCTTACACTAATTTCCGACATTAAGCAAAATATCGAGTTCTAATCTTAGCTAGAACCAATCTACCACACACTTTTTATTTTGAGGCCTAAAATACTAACCGCACTATCAACACTTCTCTAACACTAACACGATCGCTCTGATCTATCTATTCTTTCTACGATCATCATGATCTAACTATACTCTCTATGATCACTGCGATCTAACTGTTACACACTTTACACAATATATACAAATGCTTTACAAGATATGATACAATCGTAACAATGTTATGAGAACGCTAACTAAGCTATAATACTTCTTGACTTGATGATTGGAAGTATTCTTCTCTTGCACTTGAGGATCTAAGCTTGAATCCACATAGAAAGACAAAACTTAGGATTCATATTTATCAAAGGATAGTAGGAAAATGTAAACTAATTTTAAACAGAGAAGAAAAAAAGGTGAGTGCAAAAGGCAAGAAAAAAAAATTGTGAAGCAGTAGGGACGGTCCACTATTATAGGCAAGGAAATAGTCCACTATTTATAGGCAAATATGGGAGCGTTTTTGTCTGGCCGTCCCCCTTAGCTCCTATGTCGGCCCCCTTATCACTAAAGGGTCCGCCCATAGCTAGACGCTCCCATTTTTGTCTTTTCCAGAGGAGGTGTTTCTTATATCAAATATATCTGTTTTTAGGTGGAAAATTTGAATTCAAAACATTTATTTTGAATAAAACATTTCTTATAAATACAAAAATGTTTTGTATAAGTTATAAAAATATTTGTTACATTTTATAAAAAAAATGTGAGGTTGAATAAAAATTCATTTGATCATAAAATGCATTAAGCATTTATTTATCCATACCTTTAAGTGATTGAATTTTTGAAATAAAAATTTACGACTAATTATTTGTTTACGTTTAATTTTACATTTAGCGTTTTCACATTTTGTGATCATCAAAACGTAAAGAGGTCAAAAAATATTAATAATGTTTTAAGCATTATTTCTATCAATAATCTCTCCCTTTTGATGATTACAAAATCTAAACTCATTAAATGTAAAATTATTTTTAAACAAGTATTTAGTGAGTTTTATTTCCATTTCTCCCCATATTTGTAGAATCAAAAAGGCTTCATCGATGAATACGCATGAATTGACAAAATGAATGCTCCCCTTGATGTGTACTCCCCCTCGTTTGAGGGCACCAAGGAATCGAGCTATGAAAACTTTTCTACAAAACCAAGTTAGAGTGACAAGAACAATATATATATCAAACATTTAGCAAAGTTGTGAAAAATATTTAACCATGGTTGTAGTACATAACTAATAATATATGTGTGTTAATCAATTAGTCACATATATATACATATAATAACCTTCTTTCAACTATATAAGTACAGGAGAGAATCAACCAATACTAGATAATTAGCTACACTAATAAATTAAAACATTAGGTTGAAGACCATTCATTTAAAACATAAAAATTATGTAGAAAACACAATCATACAACAAGCATACACCGAATGAAATATTATGCTTGAAGCATAATAATACATTCTACATAAATAGAAACTACAAAGGTCTTAAATTGCCTAGATTGCCATAGGATGCCATAGGACTTGCTTGCAAAAGGAGTGGGATGGACTTTTATTTGAAAGCGAGAAAAGGTAAGCATGTAACATGCTTAGTTGGTCGTAGGTGGAGAGTTTGTAGCGGAGGTGGTTGTTGGAGGGTAGTCTCGTTGAACTGAAGTGGTGGTTGTGGGCGAGTAAGAAGAAATTCAATCCAATTGAGATCTTCACTTAGGGCTAAGAATTGGGTTTGGTTGTAGCGGCAACATGGGCAATAGCCAACATGATGTTCAACTTGATTTAAGTTGAGAGTGTGAGATAAGTTTGGAGAATAGGGTGATGAAGAAGTGGTACACTGTGAAAGGTGCATGGCTAGAAGGTTTGATAAATCTTGGAGTTGATTTATCTCATCCACTAGTCGTTCCCTCATTGGAGAGGGAGGAGGTGGAGGTGGTGTTGGGATGGTGTTATGAGTTGCTTGCAATGCAACAATAACATAAGGATCAAGTGGTGGAGGTGAGTGAGGTGAAGGTGAAACTTGGTTTAAAGGTGCTATGGGAGAGTTTTCTTTTGGAGGTTCATTGCAAGGAGATGGTGGTTTAGGCATGGGTGTAGGTAAGTTAACATCAACCTCATTTGAAGAGTTACAATAGTTTAGCTTCTTTCTCCATACGGGTCTTACGGACATTTTGGCTACCTTGAATGGTTTGGATAGGGATTTTTGAGGAGATGTCATTGGAGATGATATGCTGAATGTGGTGAGAGTAGTGAGGATGAAGGCTTATTTATACTAAGAATATGGGATGATTAAGGATTGATGAGTATTATGAAAATGTAAATCCAAGAAGTGTTGGTGAATTCT